>PVJI01007277.1:0-79415 GCA_004026765.1 Micronycteris hirsuta | reverse complement strand
ATTTGCTCTTAACTAATAGAATTACAAATGGGAGCTCAGTGAATAAAACATTTCAGCTGAAAGATTAGGAGAGGAAATATTCCCTAAGGAGATACCTTGTTAAAGACATTTCCACATTTCGTCCAGCTTATTCTTCTGAACTTCCCCATGCAAAATGTGCTGTCAGAGGTTAGAAATGGCCTCTTTGAAAGAAAAAAAACAAACCCTGTGTTCACAGGTAATAGGAAGCAACCATATCTGCGTTGCCTCTGCAACTCATTCTGTTTTTTCCTAAATCTCTGCTCCCTTTGGAGCCCTTTCAGTGTTCCATGTTAATTCATTCAGCTCATCCTGCCTTCATTCCCTCATAAAGACAGACCTCAGATTGGCGCTCTTAATGACAGCCTTGATAGCTGTGTATCCCGCGTTGGCGAGAAGTGGATCTGCATCTGGGTGCAAAACTTTAGAGCGTTGTGCCTCGAGACTGAGGGGGCTGATTGTGAGCATGACTATTTCTGGGTTATCTTTCAAAGCTTTCTTTTTACAAAGTGAATATATAAATAAAACAGGCAAATAAAATCAGCCAGCAGGCAAAGGGGGAGAAAACCATAGTGGTGTTGAGTTCTGTAATCACAGCAGGGCCACTTAGGTCCGTGGCTAATGTAAGGGTTATGGCATAGCATAATCCCTTTGCTGAACGCCTTTGCTGCAGCCATGATGACTAAATTTCTAGTGTCTTATCACACTGTCACAGGCTGGAGTCAGGAGAAGGGGCTCTGAAGAAAACACAGCATGAAAACGAGAAAGACGATGATCAGATTACCAGCCCCTGGATCTGTGAGCCATCCCAATCTGACCAGAGCAGGCCTGATTCCAGACCCGCGGGGGCCTTAAGCCCCCAACCTCACCCCTTCATCCCAGTGTACCACTAATTTTAAAGAATCCTGACCTCTTTCCAATCAAAATAATGTTTTCTTTTTTTTTTCCTCCTTGTCTATCTGTTGTAATTCCTGTAGCAAGAGAGTGCAACATTTCTGGAACTTTGTGAGTGCAGAAATCTGGTGGATTGATGGATGGCAGATTAGAAACCCTTCCTAGAAGAATGAATGTTCCAAGAGGTGCAGACGTGGAAACCAAAACTCTATACCCCTTTAAGAAATGTGTGTCTCACACAGAGTTTTTTTTTTTTTTTTTTTTTTTAATACAGGTGGGATTCTTAAGATACAGACCATCCTTTCATTGTTTCTAAGAGCCCAAATCATCACAGTCATCTGAAGACCAGACCCAGGCATGTGCTCAATCTCTCTCTGTTTCTCGGAGAGCTAGCATGCTTTGCATTTGGAAGGAGAAGGATTTATTTAGTTTATTGAAGTGGGAAAAAATTGCCTTACGCCTGGTTCTCATTGTACTTATTATACGAACAATCATTGCATTTATTTCCAATACGATCCTATGCATCTGCATTACCCATTATGATCGAGGGCAGTGCCATGGCACTAAAAGGCACAATCTCTT
This sequence comes from Micronycteris hirsuta, assembly GCA_004026765.1. Taxonomy (NCBI): domain Eukaryota; kingdom Metazoa; phylum Chordata; class Mammalia; order Chiroptera; family Phyllostomidae; genus Micronycteris; species Micronycteris hirsuta. The sequence goes on along the minus strand of PVJI01007277.1, from coordinate 77,921 downwards.
CTTGAAGGGTTACAGGTACCTGCTTTCAGGGTCATGGAGAACCAAGACAATATACTTCCTACTTACCTTGTCCCTAACTCAGGTATTGTCACTATAAGCCAATCTAAGCTTGGGGAAGATTCAATATGTATCAGGTGGAAAACACCCATTCCCTGGTCATCTAGCCTATACCACAGGATAGATCTACCTAAAACAGGTTACTTAAAAAAAATGTAAGCATGTACAAGGGCTAGAAAAACAGGTCTCTGAGGGAGACATCATGAAATGAACAAGCAAGTTAGCTGAGCTGCTGGAAGAAAGAAGAATTGAAATTTTCTGGCGGAGAACCTTGAAGAAGGAACAAGGATGAGGAAAATTCGTCTCAGAAATGGTCGCCCCAGGCTGAAGAAGAAAGTGATGGATGGAAATGAGAGTGATGTGGTGGCACGAGGCTTCAGGATGGTGTTGCAGTGAAAAGGAAGTCTATCAGGAAGCCAAGAGGAGACTTTCCTTCAGAGAAAGACAGAAACGAGGGATGCCCCTGGGAAGCACGAGGCTTTGGCCCTGTAAACCACACCACAGGGACACACCTGTGCACGCGAAGAGGAGAAACCTGAATTTGGGTCAGTGCTTGCTTCTTGAGAATCAGCTTTACCCTGTTGTGTTTTCAAGGTGAGATGAGGAAACCACTGAGAACTGAACAACTTCCTAAAATTTATAGGAAAATTTGCAAGAGGAAAATGGAGTGGGTGCTTGACGAGTAAAAATAAGAAATCAAAAAAAGGTAACAAATATATTTTGAAGTTTTCAGGACAAGATCTTACATAAGCATGATGATTTTATCTAGAAACTTCCTGTTTTGTCTTAAAGGAACTAGAACCTAATCTCAAGGAAAGTGATTCTCCTCCCAGGAAAATCTGACTTGTAGGTAAAACGATGACAATTTTAGTAATATATCTGAATAATATATATTAAACATTCCATTAAATTTTCAGGGAATGATTTTCATTTACTCTATTGATCACAAACATAGTCCTTTAAATAATGTACAGATTAACCTTGTATAAAAAATAGTTTACCTATTTAAGTGTAAAGTGTAAAATCATTTACACTATTTAAGTGTAAAATCATTAGTGCCTGGTAAAAAGGCAAATGTTGTATATCTGGTAGTTGCCAAATTGCCCTAGAAAAACTTTGGAAAATGTCATATTGTGAAACACTTTTCAAAAATATTACCTTAATGGAATATTTTTAAAAAGGTTTTATTTATTTATTTTTAGAGAGAGAGGAAGGGAGGGGGAAAGAGAGGGAGAGAAACAGCAGTGTATGGTTGCCTCTCACATGGCCCTCACTGGGGACCTGGCCTGCAACCCAGGCATGTGCCCTGACTGGGAATCAAACCGGGACCCTCTGGTTCCCAGCCCACACTCAATCCACTGAGCTACACCAGCCAGAGTCTTAATGGAATATTTTTTAAAGAAAGAATAAGCTGTCAGATTTGCAAACCCAGGGAAAAGCTACAGAGCTAGGGGAAAGAAAATAAAAGAACATATATGCATGTAAACAATGTTGATAAATAATACAAAACTATGTCAAGTCTTTTGCAAAATACAAAGTAAACTAAGTAAAAATAAATTTTAAGCTATAATAAAATGCAAACTATATTGCCTTTGAACAATTACTTTAAATAACCTGGTACAGGATTATATTGGGTACCATTAATAATGATGGAGTGTGTGTGGATTAAAGAAAACTTCGTGAGACACATACAATAATTGCTCTTTCTCTGTAGCTGTCTTTCCTTGTACCACAGATTTGAAGGGTTGTGTGAGAAATATTTACATGCTGTTGGTTTGTCAAGACAAAATGGTTTTTTCAGTGTGTTTGCATTTGCACAGAGCTAGGTTTCTCAATCTCAGCACTCTTGACATTTTGGACAAGCACCTTTTGTGGGGGCTGTCTTGTGCATTGCCAGATGACTGGTAGCATCCCTGGCCTCTGCCCTATGCCCAACCTCAGCGTTGGCAATCAAAGACGTCTCCAGATATTACCAGGTGTTCCCAGTGTGGTAAAATGGCCACCAGTTGAGAAGCACTGGCATAAATCCTTAGACAAAATAGTGAAAGCTGAGGACTCAGTGTTTTAATGCTTCAGTGTCCAGTACTTAACCGTAAGCATGCAAACAGGTTGGCTTGGAGAACAATCACGTTACTCTGTGTCCTCAACAGAAAGGATCTTGTAGGGTAGGTGCAGCACGCTGGGCATTTTTGGCCCTTACCTGTCTTCATGCACCAAAGGTAGATGGGGGGAGGTGCATAGTAGCATCCAATGAGCTGGTGTCAGGTGCTAACCTTCTGTCTTGAGGTGAAACAAATACATAACTGGACTGTCTTCAAGGGCCCCAATCACTGCATCCACCTTTTTTTCCTTTTTTTAGGTGGATGCAGTGATTGGGCTTTTTTTCCTTAAGCAACTCAGAGATTGTAAAATACAGTATTTCTAAAAAAAGAAATGGTGTGTTCTCTCAGTAAAGGGTAGGCCAGACATAAGGAAGTAGAAGAGGAGGCACATTCTTATTGGGGTGCCATGACATCTGTTTTGTATTCATAATTTTGTGATGAGAGTCTCTTAGCTGATCCTTGGAGGTACCATGCTGGAAGTGGCACCAAGCCTTAAAAAAAATGGTCACTGCCCCTGAATTATGCACATATTTAAGGACCGAGTGCTTCGGAATATTGAATAAAATTTATATTAGGTTGATACCCACCTTCTGCGAGCAAACTTTCTTCAAACCCTCTCATTCTCATTGGTGTTTATGGATCACTCCACAGCACAGATTGTGCTGTACAACACAGGCAACTGTGTGACATGCCCAAGATGGTTAGAAACTTACAGGTGAGTAATTTCCTGCACTGGCTTCAATTTTTTTTTAAAGATTTTTTAAATTTATTTTTATAGAGAGGGAAAGAAAAGGAGAAAAAGAGGGAGAGAAACATCAATGTGCTGTTGCCTGTCTTGTGCCCCCACTGGGGACCTGGCCTGCAACCCAGGAATGTGCCCCGACTGGGAATCGAACTGGAGTGCCTTTGGTTCACAGTCCAGCACTCAGTCCACTGAACCACACCAGCCAGAGCTGGCTTCAAAATTTTAAAAACTTTTTTTACATGCTGTATTTTATGCACAATACAGTTTATACTATAAAGTGATTTACTTTCAAATTAATCTTTAAGAAAAGCTAAATGGCAAAGAAAAAGCTTACTGAGTTTGGTAAAGTTTTTTGCTAATGAACTGGTCGAATACTTATGTTAATATTTTCATTCTTATCATAGTAAAGATGAAAATGGAAACCTGTTCCATATTATTTTCTCAGTAATAGGACAAAATGAGGAAGATTCAATTCAGAACATTTAAAACAACAGTGGATTCAGTTAATAGTGAAACCTCCAAGACATTCAATTAAATGATTTAAGAGGAAATGCTTACTTCTCAATGATCTCAGAATTTAGAAAAAAAGAAGCAAATGGTATGTATTCAGAGAAATACATTTTCATTTGAACAATTTGGTATCTGAATTTCTAAGCAATATTTGTTAAAAATAAATTCTTAAAGGAAAACTTCCTGGAAACTCTGTGTATTTGCTATTGAATACAATAGGAACATTTTATATTCTTTGTATGTTAAGAGGCTTTACTGTACCACATAATCCTGTTTATAATTTTACCTTACAACTAATTTCTAATTGATTATAAAATGACTCATTTTGTTGTAAACTTGAAAAAGACCAATTTTACTGGTTAGTTTATTACTTTTTTATGCATTTTTTGATTTGTTTCTATAGTAATAAAAAGAGCTAATGTTTGAAGAGTGTTTGGAACATCTTGTGTATTAAATTATTTCCTTACATTATCTCATTTAATATATACAGTGATTCTCTGAGATAGGTAATATTGATAAAGTATCATAGGAATGTATGTTTCCACATACTGATTGACATTCATATAATACATGTACACGTTTATACCTTGAATTTTAAACTTAATGTTAGATGCAGACTATTTCAAATATATTTATTTTATATATTATTTTGTTTATAATTTTATTTATTTGTATTATTCTAATATTTGGATGGACCTTCTTTGGCTACTTTTTACCATTGGTTATTTATATTATTATCAGTTTTCTGAAATATATAGTAAGTCACTGGATGGGCTTAACAGAACATCAGCGTCTACATAAGATATGGTCATAAATTTGAATCTATGTTCACAGAAATTTTCCTAATCTGAATACTAGAGAAAAATATTGAAAAGAAATGAACAGATCCTCAGTGATCTATGGAAAATATGTTTCTCTATAAGTAATTTTAAATATATTTTATTAATTATTCTATTACAGTTGTCCCAATTTTTTCCCCTTTGCCACCCTCCACCCAGTTTCCCACTTCCCTCCTGCAATCTGCCCCCCTTAGTTCATGTCCATGGGTTGTGCATGTTAAGTTCTTTGGCTTCTCAATTGCCTATACTATTCTTCACATCTCCCTGTCCATTCTGTACCTACCCAATTATGCTTCTAAATCCCTATACCTTTTCCCCCATTCTCCCCCTTCCCCCTCCCAGCTGATAACCCTCCAAATGCTTATAATATGAGCAATTGTTTTATCCAGAGGGAGAGAAGACATAAATCAGAACAAAATGAATAAAAAGTTAATAACCAAAATATTTCCAAATTTAGAAGAAAATAGCAAATTGGACAACCAAAAAATATATGCAGCCCAAGAAGGAGAAATATAAATGAAACTGAACTTAGGCACAAAATATTCAAGCTGCAACTGTGTACTAAAGATAAAATGACCAGTTAAAGCTGAGCCAGAGGAAAGAAAATAGATTTTCTTCAGGGGAACAATAAAACTAATGATGGCTGACTTGTCATCAAAAGCAGGTGACATCAGAATTATACAATAAATATTTAAATTCCTGAAAATACTAATCCAGTCAAAATCTCATTCATAAGTAGAAGGAAAAGAAAAGATATTCCCATGAGCAATAGCTGAGAGATTGTGTCACCAACAGATCGCTGTAGAGATTACCAACAGATCACTGTAGAGATTACCAACAGATCGCTGTAGAGATTGCCAACGGAAATGCTTCATGCTAAAGGAGAATGAAAACAGATGGAACAGAACACCATAAATGATCATTTTATGAGTGAACATAAAAGACTATCTTTTAAAAATATTTGAAGACAATTTTTTTATTAAAGTGTGGTTGACGTACAGTGTTATATTAGTTTCAGGTGTACAACATGGTGATTCTACATGTATGCACCTTACAATGTGATCACCAGGGTATGTCTAGTAACCATCTGTCACAGAACAAAGTCATTATTATTGACTATATTCCCTGCGCTGTTTATTACATCTCTGTGATGTATTTATTTTATAATTGGAGGTTTGTGTCTCTTATCCCCACTCACCTTTTCACCTGTTCCTCACCTCTCTGCCCTCTGGCAATCATCAGTTTGTATTCTGTGTTTATAAGTCTATTTCTGTTTGTTTTGTCTGTTAGTTTGTTTTTATTTGTTGTTGTTTAGATTCCACATAGAAGTGAAATTATACAGTTTTGGTCTCTGTCTGAGTTATTTCATTTAGCATAACACCCTCAAATCCTCTGATTTCATCCATGTTGTTACAAGCTGCAAGATTTTCTGATTTTCACTGCATACTAATATTCCTATATATGTACCATCTTCTATAGCCATTCATCTACTGCTAAATACCTAGGTTGCTTTTATATATTGGCTACTGTAAATAATGCCTCAATGGACAAAGGAGTGCATATATATTTTTGAATTAGTGGTTTTGTTTTCTTTGGATAAATGCCCAGAAGTAGAGTTGCTGGGTCATATGGTAGTACCGTTTTTAATATTTGGAGGAACCTCCACCCCCCTGAATAGTACATGAGTGTTCCTCTTTCTCCACATGCTCCCCAACACTTGTTATTGTTTACTTTTTGATAGTAGCCATTCTGACAGGTATGAGATGATATCTCAGTGTGGTTTTGATTTGCATTTCCCTGATAATGAGCTATGTTGAGAACCTTTTCATGTGTCTATTGGCCATCCACATGTCTTCTTTGGAGAAATGTCTATTCAGATCATTGCCATATTTTTGAATCAGATTTTTTTTGATGTTGAGTTGTACGAGTTTTTTAATGTATGTTGGATATCAACTGTTTATCAGATATATTATTTGCAAATATCTTCTCCTATTGAGTATGTTGTCTTTTCAATTTGTTAATTGTTCCCTTCACTCTGCAAAAGCTTTTTTGAAGTTGATATAATTCTGTTCGCTTATTTATAATTTTGTTGTCCTTGTGCAGGGGACAGATAAAAAAATTATATTGCTAAAGACCTGGCTGGTGTGTCTCAGTGAATTGAGTGCTGGCCTACAAACCAAAAGGTCGCCAGTTTGATTTCCAGTCAGGGCACATGCCTGGGTTGTGGGTCCAATCCCCAGTAGGGGGCACAGGAGAGACAACCACACATTGATGCTTCCCTCCCTCTCTTTTTTCCTCCCTTCCCTTCTCTCTAAAAATAAATAAAGAAAATACTTTAAAAATTATATTGGTAAGACCTATATCAAAGAGTTGATTGCCTGCATTTTCTTCTAGTAGTTTTATGGTTTCAGGTTTTATATTTAAATATTTCATCCATTTTTAGTTTATTTCTGTGTATGGTTTAAAAAAGTGGTCCAGATTAAATGTTTTGCGTATACGCCTTCAGGTTTTTGAACATTAGTTTTTGAAGGAAGTGCCTTTCCCATTGTATAATATTGCTTCTATTTTTATGTATTTACTAACCACATAAACATAAATTTATATCAAGAAACTATTGTATTCCATTGATGTATTTGTTGTGATAGCACCATACACAATTTGATTTATAGCTTTGTAGCACTGTTTGAAAGAAGAGTGTGTAGTATTTCCAACTTTGATCTTTCTCAAGATTGCTTTGGCAATTTGGGGTCTTTTCTGCTTTCATATAAATTTTACAATTGTTTGTTCCAGTTTTATTAAAAATGTCATAGGCATTTTGATATGAATTGCATGAAATCTGTACATTGATTTCAGTGATATGGACATTTTAACAATATTAATTCTTCCAATTCAGAAACATGGCACAATCTTTCATTTATTTGCACTGTCTTTAGTTTCTTCTGTCAATATCATATAATTTTCAGAGTACAGGTCTTTTGCTTCCTTGGTTAAATTTATTACTAGGTATTTTATTATTTTTGATGCAATTGTTTTCTTAATTTCTCATTTTGATTGTTCATTAATAATGTATAGAAATTTAACAGATTTATGAATGTTAGCTTTCTATCCTGCAACTCTATTGAATTTACTTATTGATTGTAAACGTCTTTAGTGAATTGTTAGAGTTTTCTATAATAGTACCATGTCACTTAAAAATAGTGACAGTTTTACTTCTTCCTTTCCCATTGGTAAATTTTTTTTTCTTTTTCTTGTTCGTAGTTAAGATTTCTACTATTATGTATAATAATAGCAGTTAGAGAGGGAATAGTTCCTTTTTTACTTATTTAGAAGAAAATATTTCAGCTTTTCACAATTGAGTACGCTGTTAGCTGTGGTTTGTCCTATATTGCCTTTATTATGTTGAGGTATGTTCCTTCTATAACTGCAAGGTTAAGTTTTAATGTTACATGGATTTTGGATTTTGTCAAATGCTTTTTCTGGAACCACTGAGATAATCATATGATTTTCAGCCTTTTTTTTTTTTTTTTTAATGTGATGTATCACATTGTTTGATTTACATATACAAACCATCCTTGCATTCCTGAAATAAATCCCACTTTATCATGCTGTGTGATCCTTTTGATGTATTGTGGAATTCAATTTGATAATATTTAAATCAGAATTTTTGCATCTGTATTCATCAGGGATGAATAATTTTCTTTTTTTTAAGATTTTATCTATTTATTTTTAGACAGAAGGGAATGGAGGGAGAAAGAGATGGGGAGAAACATCAATGTGTGGTTGCCTCTCACATGGCCCCCCCTGGGACCTGGCCTGCAACCCAAGCATGTGCCCTGACTGGGAATCGAACCGGCGACACTTTGGTTTGCAGCCCATGCTCAGTCCACTGAGCTACACCAGCCAGGGCAGGAATGAATAATTTTCATTTTATGTAGTGTCTTTGTCTGGTTCTGGGTTTAGAGAACAAGTTTGGAAGCATTCATCCTCTTGAATTTTTTGGAATGGTTTGAGAAACATAGGTATTAATTGTCCTTTCAATGTGTGGTAGAATTCACTTGTGAAATCTTTTAATACTGAAGTTATAGTTGTTGGGTGTTTTAAATTATTGAATTAATTTATTTACTAGTAATTGGTTTGCTTGTATTTTCTGTTTCTGCTTGGCTCAGTCATTGAAGGTGGTATTTTTCTAGGAATTTTATCTATTTCTTCTAGATTGTCTAATTTGTTGGAGTATAATTGTTCATAGTATTTTTTATAATCTTTTCTATTTCTGTGATATCATTTGCAACTTCTCTTAATTTTTTATTTTATTAATTTGGACCCTCTCTCTCTTTTTTTTTCTCCCCCTCTGTTTTGTTTTTTGAGAGTGTGGCTCAAGGTTTATTTTTCTTATTTATTTTATTAAAGAACAATTTCTTAGTATCATTGACCTTATTCATTGTTTTTATAGCTGTATTTTGTTTATTTTCACATGAATATTTATTATTTTTTTACTTCTATTGATGATTGTTTTGTTTGTTATTTTTTTAGATCCTTTATATGTACAGTTGAGTTGTTTATTTGGGATATTTTTGTTTGTTTCTTGATGTAGGCATGTATCACTATGAATTTTCCTCTTAGAATTGCTTTTGCTGAATCCCATAAATTTTGGAGAGTTGTGTTTTTATTTTCCTTTGCTTCAAATATAACCAGAGACATTGAAACTGAGAACAAACTGACAGTAACTAGAGGGGAGGTGGGGGGGGATAATAGGAAGAAAAGGGGGAGGGTTTTCAGACATAAATATAAAGGACACATGGACAAAACCAAGGGGAAGTGGGATCGGATTGGGAGGTGAGGATGTCTGGGGTGGAGGGGGAAACAGAGACAACTGTACTTGAACAACAATAAAAAAATTTAATCACTAAAAAAAATTTTTTATGTTCTCTATAATTTCTATGTTGACCCATTGGTTGTTTAGTAACTTGTTTAGTTGCCACATGTTTGAATTGTTTTCTGTTTTTTTTCTTGGAGTTGATTGATATTTTCATCCCATTACAATTGGAAAATATAGCTGATGACATATTAATCTTCATGAATTTATTGATACTTCTTTGTGTGGCCTAACATGTAGTAATCTACCCTGAAAAATATCCCATATGCACTTGAAAAAATGTGCAATCAACAATTTTTGAAGAAATATTCTGTAACTATCTATTAAGTCTGTCTTTTAATATATTAAGGCCAGTATTTCCTTCTTGATTTTCTATCTGGATGATCTATCCATTGATGTAAATTGGGAATTAATGTTCCCTACTATTCATGTATTTCTGTCAATTTCTCCCTTTATACTTGTCAATATTAGGTTAATATATTTAGATGTTCCTATGGTGTGTGTGTAAATATTTGTAAATGTTATAGCCTCTTCTTGGACTGGCCTCTTTATTATTTTGTAATGTCCCTTTCCGTCTTTTTTAAAGTCTTGTTTTAAAATCTATTTTGGCTGATCTGAGTATTGCCACCCCAGCTTTTTTTGTATTTCTATTCACATGGACATATTTTTTTCATTTTTTCTAGCTTTTAGTTTCTCTGTGTTTTTCAATCTGAAGCAACTCTTGATATGTCTTGTTTTTAAATTAAGCCCATCTCTGCTTTTTTCCCAGATCATTTAGTTCATTTATATTTAAAATAGTTATTGATAAGTATGTACCTACCAATAGGTACTTATTGCCATTTTGTTACATTTTTTATAGTTCTCCCCAGTTTCTTTCTAATTCTCTTGGTTTCTTTCATTGTGGTTTGCTGGACGTTTTAGTGTTATGTTTGGGTTTCTTTCTCTTTATTTTTTGTGTATCTTTTGTAGGTTCTTGGTTTGTTGCTATATTTATATGCCAATAGGCATTTAAGTTTAAATGCACTCTAAAATGCTACATTTTATCTCTCCTCCATACTTTATGTTTTTGATATCATGTTTTAGACCATTTTTCTTAGTGTATCTCTGAACTATTTATTTATTTGTATTTGATTTGCTACTTTTATCTTTTGACCTTCATAGTGGCTTTTTAAGTGGCTGATTTTCAGTCTTTACATTTTCCTTTACCCATGCAATCTTTTCTTTCATATATATTTTAAAAATTCTGTTTACGGTCTTTTTTTCTAACTTAAAGGAAATTCCTAACCATTTCTTACAACAAAGCTAGTTCAGTGGTGGTGAACTCCTTTTTGTTTCCCTGGGAAACTGTCTCTTCTTTTATTCTGAATAATAACCTTGTTAGGTAGAGTATTATGAGTTGTAGATTCCTCCCTTTTAGCGCTTTCAATTTATCATATCACTCATTTCTGGCCTGAAAATTTCTTCCAAGAAATCATCTGATAGAATTATAGAGTTTTCCTTTTATGTGATTAGTTGTTTTCCTCTTTCTGCCTTCATGTATATATAATCTCTAAACAATAATAATAATAACCAAAACTTTTAAAAAGGGAAACCACAATTGGAGGACTTAGGCTATTTAATTTTATGACTAAGTATAAAACTATTCTAATCCAGTTTTATTGGTGTGAGTTTAGATACTTAAGTTAATGATACAGAATAAGTAGCCCAGAAATCACCATACACACATATGGTAAAATTGGATTTTGGCAAATGTGCCAAGATATTTGAATGAAGAAAGTATTACCTTTTCAACAAATGATGCTGGAGAAACTGTGTATTCTATACACATACACAAACACACAGACACAGAAAGAGCATTATTTTTTTTACCTAACATATCCACACAACCTTTCCTCAAAAGGTTTTGAGGATTATACAAATGGGTAACCTAAATTTCTAAATTTTCTGGAAGGACAAACACAAAAACTGAATAAATATATACATCAAAAATATAACTCTGGCCCTGGCTTGTGTAGCTCAGTGGATTGAGCACGGGCCTGCAAACCAAAAGCTTGCAGGTTCTATTCCCAGTCAGGGCACATGTCTGGGCTGCAGGTCAGGCCCCTGATGGAGGGCTTATGAGAGGCAACCACACATTGATGCTTCTCTCCCTCTCTTTCTCCTTCCCTTTCCCTCTCTCTAAAAAATAAAAATAAAAAGTATATATAACTCTGTCCTTATCTTACAACATACACATTTGTATATATCCCCTCCAAGAACTTGCACAAATGTGTTTATTTTGTCTTTATACATAGCAATCACTAACAGGAAACAACTCAAATGGCCAACAAGAAGAGAATGCATAACAAAATACCTATATTTATGCAATACTTAGACTACTTAATAATAAAAAGAATAAACTTCTAATCCATATGTCACTTTGAATAAATATCACAAACTTGATGTTGTCTAACATAGGCCAGATATAAAAGAGCAAATATATGATTTCATTCATATAAAGTTTAAGAAAGCACAGAAGAAATTCGTTTTGACGGAAATCAGAAAGGTGGCTTCTTTATGGGTTGAGTGGCAAGCATGAGAGCAATTTCTGAGGTCATGAAAATGGCCTAACTCTTGATTAGGACAGGGGTCACACAGACACATGCATTTGTAAAACATTTAATTATACACCTAACACTTTTTATTGTACTCTGTTCAAATTTAACTTCAGTAAATCAGTGAATTTAATTACTTTTTTATTCTTTCTGAAAACTAGAGCTGTGTGCATATTACATTATCTATTTTTCTATGTATAAAATAATTGATACATGCAATTGTACTTTTATTATGCTTCAAGCTGTTTTTTTTGTGCCTTTTTAATGTCATTTGCCTATAATTTTGGTGAAAAGTTGATCACTGTTTACATAAACATTTAATCAATACAAATTATATTATTTTTGTATTATTTAGATTTTTAAAATTTGAATTCTACTTCACCTGGCATTGATGTTGCTGCTCTGTTTGTTAATATATTTATTAACCCTTATTTTTAACTTTATATTTAGTTTTAAGCTTTTGTCTTATAAACTGGTTTCAGTTGAACATATTTTATTTATAATGTGGCTGTTTAATTCTTTTGCATTCATTTGCATAACTGATCATTTGAATTATTACCTTCTTTTAGGGTTTATTTTTTAGACTACACTTCCTTTGCTATTTGGCTGCTAGTGATTTCAAAGGTAAAATCTCAAAGGTTAAACTAAAGCGTGTCTATAGCTTTCTTTATTTATTTACTTGTTTTACCATCTACATGAAGATTAAAGTATTATCTACCACAAAGTCAGGGCACGCTCCCTTGTTGAGTCCCCTCTTCTCTCTTCTTCACTTTTTAATTGTCATTGATTTAATATTAGACTGTGTTATTTTAATCAGCATATTATTTTTATATATTTTATTATTCTTTTCAAGCCTTTATTTAGTGTCTGTGGATTATACTTTGAGTATAACACCTTTCTGTTGTTGGAGAACTTGAAATCTAAGCCTGTCTCTCCCAACTTCTCCACATATAAAAGTGATTAAATTGGTAACATAGATGCTGTCAATCCCACAGATTAAACATGTAGGTAATTAACTTTATTTCTTAAATTTTATTAGATGACTTGAATATTAGTTAAGCAATTCAAAATATATAATTGTTTAATTTTAGGAACAAATGCACATACAGAAGTTACCCATTTCAAAAAAAAAAAAAAACAATAATTACTGTCCAGAAATTAGGCTATCTGTATACCGTGTAGCCAAATGAAAGCACAGAGCAAGAGGCTGGTGTGCCCAGTGTGATCTTCTCTCGATTGTGCCTGCGCTCCCAGACACACAGCAATCCTACCACCATCACCTTGTGTTTACTGCACAATCTCCAACTGTACCTGCTATCTGCACTTCTGAAAGAAACATCCGATATCAATATGTAGAAGTAGTACAGCATTATATGAGGCATTCATACGAGAGAGGAGAGGTAGAATACTGCACACAAAAATTAGCAGTGATAGAAATATCCCCTAAATTTATGGTATTTCAAAGATGAATTTGAGAATTAATAGTTTCTCTGCTTGCTTGGGTTAATGGCTTCTTGAGAGTCACTAGTAGTTTTTTTAGGGAGTCTTAATGCTGTTTGTTTAATTTCATGTAGATGTTTTCGTGGTTGGGTGGTTGGTTACACCAGAATATGGCTTTGTTTTCTTGTGCTGTTGGTGCAAAGAAGAAGTCTGACTGTGTCCTGGTTTTTGTGTCCTCTCCTTTCCTCTGGTGAGATAGAAGCAACGAGGAGAGGCGGTTCTGGTTTTTCTAGAAAAGAAATTACACATAAATTACATGTTTGTTAACAGAGCTAATATACTTAATGTATTCTTGTTTATAAATCAAATGAATTACTAAGTATATAACATTAATAAAGGCATATGAAACCTTTCACATTATGTCAAATTATTGAAATTAAGAAGCTTGAGAGAGGGAGAGCAAACCAATAAAACTTAAATATGCTAAGCGAACATTAGAGCTGGGTGTGATAATTGAAATTTGCTTTGCAGTAATGTCATTAAAAATTCATAACTACGCTGGCCTTTCCCCTCTCTCCCTGTGCTGTTGAGGTGCTTTAAGCCATGTCAGTAAATGATGCTTAGGATGTGCATATTCTGTTAGCAACATGCTGAGAATAGGAAACAAGTGACAGATGTAATGTTTACTAGCTAAAGTGCTTTCTGTGGATAGGAGTTTTGGTATTTTTCCTAGAAGTATGTAGGCCCGTATCATTTAGTTTTAAGCTCCCAAAGAGGGTCTTTTTTAAAATTTATAATTTCGTGATGTCTTATCTAGTGTTTTCCAATATTGAACACTTGGTCATTATCCTGAAAAGATAAATGTTACAAACTATTTAATATTTTAGGATGATATATTCCATCATCTATTAAATAATTATTTTAACAAATTCTATATCGGAGGCCAATAATTACCAGTAATATCCTCTCTTAAAGACTGTCCCTGAGCACTTGAGGACTAGAGATTCTACCTACAAACACCCACTATGTGTCAAACAATACGAGAGGTGCTCAGGAGTGTTCTTTTAGAAAATTGTCTGATGTCGTCCAATGCTCATCGCAGATTCATAAATACATTTCCTGAAGCTTTGAGTGTTGTGCGTGAAAAATTAGCTATCATTTGAATTTTTCACAGTTCTAAACTTTGTGTTAGGAGGGGTCTGTCAAATTTAAAATGCATTTTGCTGAATCCATTTTTCCTTAAAAAGAGTTCTGTGACTTTTGAGAACAATTTGGCCATGTGTTTTTAATCCATTTAAGAATAGCTCACTAAAATGTTTATTTATAAGATCTCCTTAGAAGCTCATGGAGCCTTAAGTATTTGATTTACCAACCATTTAAAGTGTTTATCTCAAAAAAGTATATCTCTATTTGCTAAGAGCAAACCAATTAGCATCTCTCATGGCTGGATTTTTCATAAATCTTGAATTTCAAAATGTTTTGATACATTCTAAAAAAATTGAGTATTTGTGGTCATTCTCATTCTAAGGCTTTAAAAGCAAGATTCTAGATTTCATAATTGCATAATATACTAGGTACTAATCTATTCAAACCATCCAACATAGTTGCGCTAATGACACTGATGCATTAAGGGAACAACCTTACAGTCATCTATCATGGAAGGCTTAGTTGCACTCATTTACAAATTCCTTAAACGGCATTTGAAATGTTAAAGTCTAGCATTTGCCAGGTTGATGCTATTTGTAAAATACCAGCTCATACCCCTGATTGCCCGATACAGCAAAAACTAAACAATAATTTATTTGTCCCAAACTTATATTTTTCTAATTTGCTTTTGGCTTAACAATAAGTACCAACACAAAGTGTTTCTAGATTACTTGATATTAAAAAGGCATATTAAATAAAAGGTGGGTAAGTATATTAAGTTTTGCCATTGATTTTGCTTTCTAAACAAACATTAATATATAATCAAACTATCTTAGAAAGTTTCAATAAACTAGAGCAAAAAATATTTAGTATCCACTAAGCAAGAAGTTAACATGGATGTCTTACATTGTTTATTTGGGTTATTTTATTTTTCAGTATCTACATATTTCTGGGAAACATACAGAATCCTGTTGGGAAAATATCATTCTAAGGGGTAGGTCCTTCAGGGACATCACATAATGAGCTGGAAAGAAATCACATTACTCTCAAACAGCTGTAGTTAATGTAATTTTATAAGGCCAAAAAAATAGCCTTCAATGCGAAGTATAGACTTGGCTGATTTTCATGCAGTCATTTTTATAATTCTCCCCATTCACGAAGACTTAGGTTCCTGGGTGGAGCTTCCCTTCAGTCACTATCCTCGTCCCTGTTTCCCTTGATCTCCTCGTTCTGGGAACCGTTATTTTCACTTCCTTTCTCTCGCCCAGTCATGAGGAGGTCATTCGGACCATGGGTGTGATCTAGGCTGAACTTTTTGTCATTGTTTCTGTTGCTCACAGAATTTGTCTAACAACCCCTCAGGCGAGAACATTGCTCCGTCTGCACATTTGCTGTGGGCACCTCAGGCTGATGCCTGTTTCAGAGTGTCCTTACACATTCTGTATCACTTTCTCTTCTCAGCAGTATTTGTAATTCAAAGCACTTTGTTTCCTAATTAGGAAATTTGAGAGCATCTAGAAAGAAATGTTTGTCGGTCTGTGTTCCCATCCCACTACTTTTCTACCTCTGCACCTTTCCTTCCAGAAATAAGCGTTCTTACCACCTTGGTGAGCTACTTGTGTTAGTCAAGCTTTCCATTAGAGAATCCTATATGACCCTGCTTTCATGTGCTCCCATGAGAGGCTCGTCTGCATGCCTCCATCAGGGCACTGAAACTTTGTGCTAAAATATCAGTACATAGATCTCTCCTCAATGCATACCCTGTAAAAAAGAACGTAGGCCCCTCAATAATGAGGAGAATTTCTTACTCATCTTTGTATTCCATCAGTGTCAACCAACAACAGATCCAATGTTTATTTATTATGCATTATGAGAGCAGAACTAGGCATTGTTTGATGAATGAATGAAGCTTGGGGTGGTCTTCTTGGAGTCCAGGGAAGATTGACACCTTTTTAGTGGTTTATGTAATCTAGCATAGAGTTTAAACTTCAAATCAGATTATTGAACATTAATTACTAATTTCCAGAGTTGTTAATGTCATTCTTTTACCAAATCTGTCGTTTTTTATTAAGAGCTATACACAAGTCACCTTTCTCCTGGTTGCTGTGCTCCAAGTCTGATAACTAACTCTTAAAATCCTGGGGTGGTCCCCTTTTACCTCTTCAACAGATATATTCCTCAACTTTCCAGGACTTTTTTGTTCTCTCTAGAGTTTTTTCCCCCCATGCTGTCTGATTTAACCTCTTGATCAGTTCTTTGCAGTTATCTGAAATTCATACCCCGGTTTAAATTTCTTCCTTGATTGTTTTCTTGCTAAATGCCTCTGCCTAGGTAAACAGAAAACTTCAAACTTTCAATCTGTCTAAACATAATGTATGATTTTTGTTGTAAAATCATGCTACCCTTCCTGGTTTTCTCTCTTGGTTAGTAACATCCAACCAATAAAGAAACTCTATCTTGCTTCTTCAGTATAATTTACGAAAACTTACTAAATCCTTTTGAGCCTGCCTTTCAGAATTCATATTTTTATAACTGCTCTTGTTGGATTAACTCAGGACTGGGGATACAAACCCCTCCATGATCTGAACATTGCACTCCACCCCAAATCTCTTGGCTGTATCCCATTAGCACATGCCTGTTCTCTGTTCTTGCTTCTCCATCTACCTTAAACTCTTTTTTCATCTTCTCTTTACCTAATTTCCCTTAGATATTCAGACCACAACATCCAAAGAGTCTCTGATATCCTCAACACACACACACACACACACAAACGTATGTCTCTCTATTAGAAGAACATATCACAAGCCTTTCCTTTCAAAGTCCTCTCACAATCAACTAAGGTGACTTTTCGTCTTCCTGGCTCAGCTATGGGGCCTTCAGTGATAATCCCAGCAAAGTATCGGGAAAACCATGAGGGCAAGGCACTCTATAATTAACTAATTATTTTACCTATAAAATGCTAAAATATTAAACAGGTGTTTGTCTTCATTGAACTCATTATTATTGGGTCCTGAATTAATGCCATGAAGTGGAGTTATTGTTTTAATCCATTGCTAATATCTTTTAAGTAAAACTATGCCATCTGTGGTATTTAATATTATTTTAATGTTTTAAATAATGTCCAAAAGAATCGATATGCACTGATAATATTTGATTTGGCTTTCCATTTTTTATTCAGTTTTGCTCATATTTAGCAAATCTACAGCAATTTTCAAGTTTCCTTGTTCCTCCTGGTCAAGAGAGTGTAGAATTTAGGCTTTCTTACAGTCAATAGTTCATCAAAATTTGCTGACAATTTTTTTGAGACACATTAAATCATTTCTATAGAAGTAGATTACATAATTTTGCAGAAGAGTTTCAAGTAGTAATTGAAATAAACAAGCACACACAAAATTGTGTGTATCTGTCAATTATCTCCACTGTAAGTCACCTCAAAATTATCCCTTGAGAAGAGGTGAAGGAGAAGACCCCATGAAAGGGCCTGTGTGTGTTCTGGGGGTTAAGGACGCAAGGCATGGGTTGATGGAGACTTGTGCTGAGTCCTTGGGATCTGAGTGAGCTTGATAATGTCTCTAAATCTGTTATCTCATATGAAAATGTGGGTAATAATGTCTATCCTATCCAAGCACGCTGTGAGAGTTAAAGCTCATGGCCACATGGATAATTGTTAGGATCCCTGCTTCTCGGAGAAGTCAGCACGTGTTGGCTATTATTAATAAGCAATTTCATGATCTATTTTCTGATTTTCCTTACACTTGATAGATATAAAAGGTCCTGGAAGAGGTTATTTGAATGTCTCCAGTACAAAATATTATATATCTGGATTGTTTTTCAGTTTGGACAGGTGCAACTTGTAACTTTATATTCATTAAAAACACCATTCTATTTTAGAAAATATATGGATTATATAATCATTTTGATATTACACATCTATTTTTTAGTTTTTACTATATCCTGTCCAAATGCACGAACTTCATTTTTTATTTACCTACAAAGTTAAGTAAAAATTATATACATTTAAGATACACAACATGGTGATTTAAGATAGATATCTCAAACACATAGATTTTAGAAGGTACTTGTCTGGGTAATTCTTAATTAATATCTTATGACTTCAACAATTCTTTTTCTAATAGTAGAAAAAAGAGTGTTCCACATTAACAAAGTTGAAAACGATTAAAGTTTATTTTGTAAGTCAGAATTTAAAGACTGACAGGGTTCTAACTGTGACATAATTGATTCTTTGTTTAAAGGTCTTGCTGATAGAATAGATGATGAAGCCAACCTCTGGAGTTTCATGTTAGATAAAGCCACAAGCGTCTAAAGAAAGATTGAGCTACTCAGAGCTCTCCGGGCTCAATTTCCACTCACATATAAATGCTTGGTTTTCTAAATTGTTTACACACTTTTTAAAGGTCAGTACTTTCTGTTGGTGTCGCTCGGTCCCTATCTTCACTGGTATTGTTCTTGAAATTTACTTTTATTTTTTCCTTTATCTTTAAGTGATTTTGCTTCATTTTATAACTGACTTGCTTTCTTTTTCTGCAAAGGGAGAATAATATTTTTGAGTAATTGTTTGGGAATTTTGTGGTGCATCAGTCACAGAGAGGAAGCCCTTCATGTGAGTTACAGATGCAAAATACCTCAATGCCAGTGTGCAGCAAACTTAAAAGAAATAAGCAGCCTTGCTGCTAACTGTGAAAGAAAGAACACCTTTGCAAGTAGTTGCGTTTTATGGTACTAAACCAATGCCTAGGGGCATCTGGCATAAGTACTGTCAATCTTACTCTCTAATGGGCAGGCCAAGTGTGAGGCAGGGGTTTACCTGTGTGGGGCTCTGGAATAGGCCAGGAGAGAGAGTCCAGGAGCAGAGAAAGAGTGGCGGTAGAGAGAGGAATTGAAGAAATGGGAACAAGGTTTCTTGACAAAATACACTAATTTAAATTCTGTAAAGTCTAGAGATGTTCATAGTTCATTACTTAAGGTCATGTATATCAAGAACATTAATTGAAATTAAACACAAAAGGAATATATATTGAAGAATACCGAACTTGGATGCAAATATGATTTAAAACCAAAACCTGGGAAGATGACAGCAGCGCACAGACTCACCTTGGTAGCAGAGCTCAGCTGGGGGAAGCAGGCGTGAGTGCAAGCTTCAGGATGAAACATCAGCAGGTGTCATCTAGGTGATTGAGAAGAGGAATTTGAAAAAGTATTTGCTGCTCAAGGCAGGTGGTCTTTACCATTGCACTTGCCTCACAGAACAGCAATGAAAAATGTGCCCCTTTTGGTCAATGGGAACATGTCCCTCCTTCCATGGGATAGCTGCAGCTTCACGGTCAGGTGGGTCCCTTGTTCTTATGATGTTTTCTATATGGAATGTGTTTCTGGCTATACATAGGTCATGTTACACCTACAGGAAGATAAAATTATGGTTTTTTCAGAGTATCTGGTTTGCATGGAACTACAAGTAGTAGATTCTGTGAATATGATATCCCACAAGTTTCTACAAAATCATAACCATATCTGACACGAGTGTCCTCTATCCCAGTACTTCTACACAGGCGAACCTGTCTACACAGTCCAAGTACTGTACTTTAGTGTACTTTTGAGTACATTCTGTGTCTTATTGAATACAACATGTAAGCTATTGAGTGAAACAAGGTTCCTGTTCTAGAGCTGCTCAGGGAGATGCTGATAGTAGAGACATAATTATGCATTGACAAAAAAGAGGAAGGGCATCTAATTCAAAACACTTGATTCTACTCTGCTTCATATTTCAATCTTTCTCTCTCCTGCCCTCTCCCTCTCTGTGTCCCTTCCTGCCTCCTTCTCCCTCTCCTTCTCATGCTCTCTCTCTCTCTCTCTCCCTCTTGTGTCCTCTCTCTCGCCCTCTCTCTCTCCACTTGTGAAAACCAGCACTCCCTCAGGGCTTCTGCATGGCATCGATTATAATAAAAGCATGGTCTTGGAGCAACGGGTGCACTTGGTGATTTCACCCTGACTGACACCTTTCACAGGAGGACCAATGAGGCCTTGGGCAAAACTTTTGTCCTTATTGGTTCTTTGATCTATGGAACCTCTGCTTTTGTTTGTCTCTTTGATTTTTTGTTTGGTTTTTAATTTGTTTCATTGATGAATATAAGAAAATTTAAAAAATTCCTCCCTCCATGAATCCTATGAAAATGAAATGACAGGTGACAGTGAAAACACTTAGGATGCAGATGTGGGACGGGGAGTCCAAGTGGACAAGGGATCAGGGTGGGTCTACTGGCTACTTGAACTTCACACTGGGGCATTTGAGCTATAAATGATAACACCTACCTCAAAAAGTTGTAAGAATTAATTTATATCATATTATTTAAGAATATAGTACTGTTCCTGTCACCAACTTCCTCCCCTCAATAATTGTAACTCTTACTATTTTCTTTATCTTGCCTGTGCAGTTTTCTTATCTCCAAGTACTCTAATAAAATTATTGTCTGCAACATAGCTGCTAGAAAAGGGAATCAGCTGTGATCATATTTGCAAAAACAAGACATAAAAACGGGATTTCAGTAGGCAATTTCTTTTTTCTCAAATTTAATCAAAAGCTGTTTTTTAAAATCAAATGTCCCTTTAAGAGATTAAAAAGTCATTCATACTTAAAAATATGTTTTACTGTGGGAAATAGTTTTCAAACCTGACACTTAGTTTTTTTTCTATTGAAAACCCTCCTGTTTTTTCCTTATTATATACAGTTGTTAAAATATCTTGTAAAATAATAATGCAATGTCCACTATTTCAATAGTGCTATGTTGATACAATCATTTTCTTATTTTTCTTACATTAATATTTTTTCAAATATTCTACTAAAATAATGATACAATAAAATAATCAATTATAAATATGTTATTGATTACTGTATTTCCATTGGATATGTTTCTAAAAGTGGATTTACTAATTCTACTTAGTAACTATACATTTTAATATGTATAAAATTTTGATGCATTACACTAAATTGTTTTTATGAAATAGTGTAACAATTTTTTACTCACACAAACAATTTCTAAAAGAGGCTAAATTGCCAAAGTCTTACATTACTGAGTATTATAATGTCTATGTTTTATTAACTTGATATGTTGAAAGATATTTTATTTTTGTTTTTACTTTACTGGCTATATTAATAGTGATGTTAAATTATTTTAATGGCTATTACCAAATTTCACTTTCTCTTTTATAAAATTTAGATTAATTTAATTTTTTCATTTTATATTCAGAGTATTTGTGATAATCATATGGATACCTAAAAGCTTTAGTATGTTAAGAATGTGTCTTATTGTCACATAGTTAGTTTTTCTATTTTAATTTTACTGTTGCTATATAAATGTCTCAAATGTGGTCTTTTTATTTCTGAGACACATTATTGGTTTTCTTCTTAAGAGAATATTTTCTTATCAAGAGATCAGATAATTATTTGACTCTGTCCAATTAACTTGTGTGATTTACTTTCTACATGTGTTTTTATAATTTAACTGAAATTTCCTTGAGTTTTCATAAGAGACCAAGATCTATTTTATTTAAAAAGGGTCAGCAGCACTTTTTTCAAGTTATAACTGCTTCCATACTATGCTCTATTCTTTGCCTAGCTGATTCTAAATTGGGTTTCAAAGTTGTTATTCATTGAAGGCCTCCATAACCTTTGAAAATCAACATGTTAGGCTGTTTCCTCAAGATTCCAATGCATCTACTAAGAAAGTGTCCTCACATTAAAATACACTAGTTATGGCTTGGCCCAGGTGCACCTCTCTCCCTGGACTGCGGGCTGTTTCCTGTGGTCCGGAATGTGCCCTCAGAAGTGGCATGGGCTCAGAGTGCACCTTCTCAGCTCAAGCCGTCTGGTCAATAAGTAAATGGCATGAGTCGATGAGAAAGATTTGGAAGAGATCTTAATTAAAGAAGCCACTGCTGATACAAATTATGTTTCAGGTGTAGTGATAGTGAAGAATGTGCTGGTGGACAGAGATGAGCAGGAACCAGTGGGCAGTCATTCCCATCAGGTCCCAAGTCCCTCCAACCTCCCCTGATGTTTGTTCCCAAACAGATAAGGGGATCTAAAGTGATCAGCGTGAGCTTAAGCACACCTCTCCAATATGCTCATGATTTTACTCCCATTTTTACCTGTTCAAGTATTGGTCAATGACTAGAATTCTCTCTCACTTCTTTTTCAAACTTAGATATTTCTTTGGACTGTCTAACCTATGAAATAGACAAATAATAAAATAAATCTACAATATGACTTACACAAAATTTTATTTCTGTTATTAGTATGTGATAATGGTTTTACTAATGAACCAAAGGAATGTGTCATTAAGAAGCAGCCTCATCAACCTTTGCTACATATGTGAGAGCCTGCTTATAGCTGCACCTGCACATCCAAGTGAGAGTTGCTGCATGCATCTCATAGAAAAGAAGATTTAAAATTTGACAGAGTATAAAAAATTAAAGAGGAGTGAGGATGGAGTACAGGGAGAATGGGAGAAATTAGGAGCACAGAAGGGGGAATGAGAGAAGGGGTGAAAGAGAGATGAGTGGGAGCAGAAAGCCCTCTGTCCTCTGGCAGTACTCTGAGCCATCTCAAGACCCGAGCCAGGGTCCCAAAGTGATTTACTCTGAGACATGGTTTAAAGAGACATCCATCTGTGATGTCAGCAGTTTCCAGTATCCAGCTAATGGGCCTTCAAAGATCAATATGCAGACTTACCCATTGTAATGTCAGAAAACCTACTCCTTCCTCTAACAGCTCTGCAGGCCAGAAGGAGCAGCTGATGGCAAATGACCCATTTCTAACCCCCATTCAGGAGGCACAGATGCTACCATGAAAGAGGTATTTCTCTTCTCCTTGGACCTTTAATTATGGGAAAAGACACTATTTCTGAGGAAGCTGGAGAGAAATCAGCAGAACAGCTCCATGGCAGCCACGCCATTTCTTCCATCTATGTCCATGTCAGGGTGTGGACGAAGTCAGGGGCATCCCCGTGCAGGTGACATTGTCATCTAGAGCTGTGTAGCGATAACTGCTGGGTTTTTTTCAGCCACTGTGAAGTACCACTATTGTTCAGGCAAGGGAGTTAGAAATTCTCCAAATATTTAACAGAATAGCTTATAGCAAAGTTACAGTAATTTAGAAGATGTTAATTAGAATATAGTTCTGATCATTAATTAAGTCTTATAGCCATAAAGGTGAGACAGTAGCAGAAATGTATGATTTATTTGTGTGACAGTAGGCTGTATTAAATGTGCATAATTAAATACCTCATCACTGGTTATTCCTGAATGCCTACGTGGCCTCTATGGTAACACTACTTTAAAAGCCTGACCTGCCTCCGTGTCCACTCACAGACTGGCCAGGAGGGAATGAAGACATGACACTGTGCTCTTATTTTACCTTCTCTTCTTTCTCAAGAAATTAAAGGGAAATGAATCTGAGTTTAGAAAAACAGTCATTTTCTGACATATTTTGTTATTAATTCAAATGTGCACTAAAGTTTTTCTTTATTTGATAGCAAAATAGAAGGGCCACTGGAGATTCTCTCCGTATCTTTCTCATCCCATTGTGTGCTATTAGTTTATATTGAAAATGAAAAACCGAGTATATACATGTGCTGTCCTCTGTTTGAAAATCCATCTCTGCACCAGGGCTCATCTCCAAGTAGACTTAGAATTAGAGGGTAAACTCTACTTGCCTGATATGCTGAAAGGAGAAGATTCTGTTCCTAAGGAAAAATACACTTTTAACACACATATATAATATACATTATATGATATGCTCAGTGGGTCTCTTCCTTTGAGTACCAACACTTAGATCCAAGTCATGTATGAAGCTTATCAGCACCCAGCTCAGCAAGAAGGGCCAGCTGTTTGCAATCTATGAAATGATATAAACCAGCACATGAAAATCCAGTCTAAAGCCATTGCCAGCTGACAGTTCCATGTGCCTGAACTTGACATGCACACTTAAATATTATCTTACCTGAAATCTATCAGCAGGAAAAATTGGTTAACTACTTGAAAGTGAAGATTTGGGACCCATTCAGTCAATTCATGTCTCTTTATTACTCCATTGCTTTCCATTATGGAAAATCACTCTTTCTCCAAAATGGCATTTGAGTACATGGGTAACAAAGTTCTAAGGTGAGTATGTTAATTCTGACCTGTTAGGCTCAGAAGTGAGTCAGGGAAATGAATTTGATAAATATGTTAGGTCTTCCTATGCAATATTACTCCAATAAGCCATGGAGATCGAAGGTCACAACATCTGAACACTCACTTTCCTTCCCACAGCTCTTCTTCCTCAACTTAGCCTGCAATCACCTGCGAAGTTAATTAAGTTCCTTGACCCAGCATGGACATGCTGAGCATAGGCCTGGTGATGAATGCAGATGCACCTCCTTATTAATCCACTGACCATAGACACCCCCAACCCAGATGGAGGAGACACAAAGAGCACAAGGTATTTGAGGGTTAAACTGCTTAAAAATGTCACCCTGTCAACCTCTCTCTGATCACACTTCAAATTCATGTCCAGACTTTAAGTTTAGCAACAGCACATCAGGGGTCAACGTTGCCAGCTGGAGAAGGTGGCTCTCAGTATGTAACATTGTTTCCACTGCTTTCAAAATTCAGTTTTCATGGCATCTGAGTAAAAGGAAACATTAGCAGAACTGTTCATTGATCCTTAAGAACAAGTCATCTCTGAGCGTGTCATCCTGTGAGGAAGGCAGTGGGATTATATCCTGTATGAAGGCTCCACTAGTCCTGGATAGTTTAAGAGAACACAAGAAGATACATATATTTTAATTTTTGTCAAATCTACAACAGTTGTGGGGCAAGCTTAGCTGCTACCAAGTAGATCATGTCAGCCAAACAGCTGATCAGGGAGGTTTCTAGAGAACAAAGCAGCTGAGTCTCTGGACAGGAAAACCCAAACCCTGTTCTTATTTTTGGTTCTGCCATAGACGTAGAATGTAGAGTTGAGCAAATCATTTAGCTCCTCAGAACCCAGGAAACCCACCATGTAAAATGCAAATAATGGTAATAATCACTATCAGCATGTTCCATAAAGAAAATGCATTTACTCTTATATTAGTGCAGAATTAATAGCTCTAATTTATGTGTGTATATGCATAAACATACATTTCAGGTCGAGCTCTTCATAAGAAACATATCATTTAAATGCAAATTGCTATTACAGTTTTGTAAATAATTTGAAACTGAATAATGGCAGTTATAAGAATAATAGATGCATCTTCCTTATGAATTTTGTAACTTGCCATAATTAAGGTGCGTATGTAATTTGTGTTTATGTTGAACGATTCTTTTTCTTATGATTTCTCTTATGATATGCAAACTGTAATTTGGATTGGGTTAATTGAATGATAAGTTAGTTCAGACCAATTGGGTCCTAAAAATATGGCTAAAAGACCCGCTGCAGGTTCTAGAAGAAACCGGGATTAAGTAGTGAGGCTGCACAAGTGTGTGGAGAGCTGCCTATAATTTACGTCCCATGTCAGAGATGCTATTTGTTAGAAAAAGTAATGGTTATTTTTTCCAAAACTCAACTTTTTGAGGCTACCCTGCTGAGGTGACTTCTCTGTGGTGTTGTGTGCAACATGGGAGCATTCCAGTTTGGCGGTCTGAATCTGTCTCCGTTACTGCAGGGCAGAAACACATGCCAGGATCAATCAATCAATCATCAATCAATAAACAAAGAAATGCAATAAGAACTTGTCATTAACTTCATTTATGTAAAGCCATATAACTAGGTTGACTACCCGTGGCAAAAATAAATAAAGAAAGTAGAATTCATGCTAATGCAGCTATATTTTCAGGGCAGCTTAACTTATAAAAACTCCACTGAAAACCTAAGTGGGTAAGTGAAAGAATTGGTTCTTATTAATCATTTTTCTCTCAATGGCAGCTTGACGGACCGTGGTCCACTCTGATGTCATAGATAAGAGGGAAGGCCATCTTCGTGTTCCTCTGTACATGTGTTTTGTAACCTTGTTCTTTTCATAAGACTGTCCCCCTGGGCAGAGTTCTCAGGGGCAAATCCCCTTTTGGTGGAAGTGTCAGCATCTCTGGAGGACCAAAGGATTGTTCTCCAGTGACTCACACAGATCTCAGAGATTCAGAGATGCCCGCAGGCTACCTCAGGCCATCAATGATGGCTATGGCCTCCCACGCACCCATTTGCTGCAGTGATCATATTGTGCGTGGGAGCTTCAACCCCAATGCCTAGGGGTTCACATGACAGTGAGCAAGTGGGCCTGGATCTTGGCCTCCTGGACATGAGACAGGAACACAAGCTTTGGAAGTTGTTATGTGGTGTGAGGACTGAGAGGTTTCTGAGGCAGCAAGGTTCAAGTACCAACTCAGGTGCAACATAGCCTGAACTCCCAAATCAGCAGACCCTTTGAGCCAAGAGGACACATCTCTTAGACATGGACCAGGCTCTGGTTGTGCAGCCAGCCACATGCGGAGGGTTGGAGTTTTATTTAAAAACAAAACAAAACATGTTTCAGGAGAACACTGCTCTTCTTTTCATTCTGTGTGAGGTTGATCTGACCTCTGCCTAAAAGCGAGATGCTGTGCTCCCAGGATCCCTGAGTGGGACACCGCGGTTCAGACTTTCGGTCACACTGTTTAAATTCTGGCTCAGTTTTGCCAGGTGGGTTCCACAGTGTTTGTCTGACAGAGTGTGGGCAACGTCAGAGAGAAAAATGGGAAGCTGGGTGACTCTGTGCTCTGATTTGGAGGCAGATGCCAGGTGTTCCATTGTCCCACATTTTTGTGTCAGCCAAGTCAGCAGCAGTTGGATAAATGGCTTCTACTTAGACACAGTCTGCTTTTTCTTCTAAGGACACCCCACAGGTGATGGGGAGTGCCAGGTGGCTCTGAAGATGAGGTCCCCATGCTTCAGTAGGGAAGGTATACTTCATAGTTATGTTCCTGACTATTGTTTCAGCTGACTGTCATTGGGTTAGATGCCAGGAATGGTTTAGGTACATGTATCATGACATTCTATCCACTCCTTTCTTATTCTTTCCCATCCCATCCCATCCCATCCCATCCCATCCCATCCCATCCCATCCCATCCCATCCCATCCCATCCCATCCCATCCCATCCCATCCCATCCCATCCTATTCTATTCTATTCTATTCTATTCTATTCTATTCTATTCTATTCTATTCTATTCTATTCTATTCTATTCCTTCTTTCTTTCTAATACTTGTTTTAATTCTATCTCTTTCTTACCTTTTGGTTTTTTAATCACTAAGAAAATCCTCAACCAAGGGCAGCTCATGGTTGTCCCTGCCTGAAGCCCTGAATGTGAAGTGCTGGGGGGGACAGCAGCACAGTTTTGAGGACATCTCACTTTTCTGTGCTTTTGGACACTTGTTCAGGTTCACAGGTGATGCAGCGTGTCTCTTCAACAGTGACATACAATTAAGGGTCATTTGATAGTTTCTCCAGTTCAACATGTTGAGAACTTTTCAGTGTACAACACCCACAAGTCCCTGATATTTTACAACCACTTTTCTGATACCTTTTTCTTCAGAATAGTTTCTATACCTAGTATGTAAGAGAGACATAGGGTGCCTAATAAAAATGACAACATCAATAAACAACAAATTATCTTAACTACAGGTATGATTGTTTCACTTAATAAAAGAAATACACCTTTTGGCACACATTTGACCACTGGACAAGTTTTGCATAAAATTGGACACAAGCAAAGAGAAGGTACAGCCCATCAGAGTTAAAGTGAAAAGTGCAGCTCACCTGGGAACTTTCTTGAGCATTTTGTAGTCCCTTTCGTCAATTTTACAAGTGATTTCAAGAAAGAGAGAAAGGTGTGTTTCTTCTTGTAATGTTCAGACTGAGAAGGGGAAAAAATAATCATATTGTGATTGAAATGATGTCCTTAAGTATTTTTAAATGAATGCTAAGATCAAACTCAAATATTAAAAGGATGACAGATGTGCCAACTTTTGGATGGATGTCCTATGAAATAGAACATCTAGGATAAGTGTCTATGATCAACAACTGTCCAGCAGTGCTTAAAATCCATGTTTTCTCCAAAGATTGCAATCCCTTTGCCGTCAAGGCTCCTCTGGGTTTTGTTCACCCAGTACCTGGAGAAAAATAGCCTCTGAATGTTTATTAAATGAGTGACTGAAAAAATGAAGGAAAAAATGAAGAGAGAACTCCCAGCACATCTCTCTAAAAAAGGTGGCTTCATGGTGACCTGGCTTTAGAATTTCATGTGATATGTTTTTGCAGGTTTTTATTACAGACCATTTAACATTTCTCACCAGTCAAAACCTGTTCACTATTCTCTAGTGGTTATAAGCAGATGGGTTAAAGCTAAATATATTTAAAAGA
The DNA here is from genome assembly GCA_004026765.1 of Micronycteris hirsuta. NCBI lineage: Eukaryota > Metazoa > Chordata > Mammalia > Chiroptera > Phyllostomidae > Micronycteris > Micronycteris hirsuta. The sequence continues at coordinate 49,184 of PVJI01007277.1, read as the reverse complement.
TCTGCAAACCTATGCATTTTTGCACCTTTGAATTAACTCTCTAGAAAGAGAAAGACAAAAAAGGTCCCATATATCTTATTTCTTATCAGAAACTAGTACCATTCTGCCAACTCCAATTCTAAGCTCAGGTTTGTTTCATTCACAAAAGCCTCTGAAAACCTCCTCAGGAAATAATACCCATAGAAGCCTCATTGAACAGTGAGAGAGGGAAATGGGTCCTGAATCTTATAAACAGAGAGTCCTCCAGTGTTTCTGGCGACATGAATGAAGCTGGGCTCAGGATCAAACCAGCAGAGGAAAAGAAGCTGTAGCATCATTGCTTACCTGCAGCCTGTCTGGAGAGCCTTCCTTTAGAAACTAGTGAATTCGACCAACTGCACAATAGATCCAGGTCACCCAGGCCGCCCGTGTCCAGCGACAGCGTTTTCACACTGCGGACTCCAGCAGTGATGTCCAGTGGGGTTGTGAATGTCACCCCGCGCAGAGAATAATAGTATCTCGCCTCTCACGTGGCTTTAGAAACACCTATGGGCTTGAATGGAGACCGTGTTTCTAATCAGCCCTCAGCCTCTCTTTCTGAGCTCTTGGTTCACTTGAGGACACTGTGTAAAGGCAGGGTGGGGCCTCTTGAATTTCAATTCTCTGTTTGATTTCATTGGACTCAACAGAGTTGCAGTTTCTGGAGGGATGTGGCCTGGCTGGGTTGCCAAGATGTATGCTTGGATGAAGCCAGGAAGTTTGCTCTGGACCCATCAGATTGTAACCCCGTCGGCAATGACCTAGACAGTGTGTTATTCTCAGTTTAAGCATCAGAGTGATCTAAGGTTGCCTGCAGGTTAGAAGCACCAGGGACATGAGCAGCACCCAGCTATCAGCACACTCAGTGTGTGCAGGGTGTGTGCGGGGGTGGCCACACGTTCTGTCACTCATGTGTCCAGAGCAAGCAGCATCTGATGCTTTTGTGGGCAATTCTCATGAGAGACAATGCTCTGGAGTAACTTCTATGAAGCTGCCATCCTGGGTTTCAACATGGGAAAAGACAATGGCAAACTTGGAATTTTCACAGTTTTTTGATGGTTTTAAAGTGATGGTGTGAGCAAGCCCTGAGCGTCACTTTCGGGAATCACCACTACCTCCCTCACGATACACAGCCACCTCTGACAAATTGGATGCAATCAAATGCCCACTTTAATCCTGATAGAACACCAGGGAGAGAACTCCAGGCAAGATCTGGATAGAATTTTATTTTTAATTTTTTTTCAGAAAGCCAAATTATTCAGAATTATGGCAATCAGACACTGGCAAAGAAGAAAAATGGTGATACGCTTAAGAGAAACCACTTAAATGCCACACATCTCGATAATGTAGTATCTTCACAACTGTTTCTGTTTAAAGCTAATAAAAGTAAACATATGACATCCCCGTTCTTTCCTATCAAATTTATTACTTTGAATGACAAAATGACAAAATGATTAGCAGTTAATAAGGCCTTGGCTTAAAAGATTGACTGACATTGCATTACTCATTTAATTTCCGCTTCTCTGAGCTTTTTTCCCTCTTCCTTCCAGCACGGAGGGAATTAATATTATCACATCAAAGGCTTTCCTAAAATGGGGAGAAAAATCATTTAAAAGGACACAGGCTGTGATTATTCAAACTAGGTTATTTGCACCTTGTATATATAACAATATCATGATACAACTTCATTTCACTCCAAGTGCCGTCAGTCACTAATAGAAGAAATTTGCTTCCCTTTTATCAGCAGCATTGTGTGGTGTCCATGGGGGAGGGGAAGAAATGCAAGATCTGATAAGAAGAATATGAACAGAGAGCAAGGGCTGGGCCACGTGGTGGGAGACCGATTTCCAGACTAATGCTCACTATGTAAATTCTTCTCCCATCTTTTCCCCTTTTCTCTGTTTTATATTCTTCGTTTCTCTTCTATTCCCCAGTTTTCCTTAAAGAACTGTACACCCTGAGAGATAAGTGTACTCTCCATGGAATCCAGGAGTGATTATATGACACAGCTTAAGTATTTTACTTCCCTTCAGTCAGAGCTTTGGCAGACAACTTCTGCCAGGGCCAATTTAGTGCCTAAAGGTGTGTGTCATACTCCAACAGGACAGTGGTATCCGCGACTTGGCTGGAATAGCAGCCAACGACCTATTAACATTTAGGCCATGACAGGTAGAATTACTGTCTCTCTGACTGCAATTGTGTTACAGCTTGCATGACAAAGGATTCCCTTGTCAAATGTTTATTCTGTCTTCCAAAAACTGAGGGGCGGGGGGATACGCTGACCATTGGGTGAAGGGGTGTGATACTGACCCTCACAGGAAAGATGAAACATCCATTGCAAAGGTCAGGAGGCAGAACCTGGTCACCAAAGCTGCAGGTGGACTAAACCCTGGCATCCGGGGGAGGTGTAGAAGCCAGCCATCAAGTGAGACTGGAACAGAGGGCCTCCATGTCGGAAGGCGGGAAGACAGGCCCTTCTAATTCAGGAAACCGCAGAGTGAAATTAGTCCAGGCCCTGGTGAAAGGCGATGCCGTGCATTGTGCCAGCGAGATAAATTCCCCCGGCTGGCTCCCGCACACCAGCCACTGACAGGGCACTGCTGTGCCTGCTTCATTAAAATGTCCAACTCATGGGGAATTTTAAAAATTTATAATGTTTCCTATGGATGGTGGGGTCAAGTTCAATGAGCAGGAAAAACCGGTAACATAGCTCAGGGAAATTATTCACATATTACTCTTTCAACAACTTAGCATTTTTCACAAAATTAAGACTGTGTTAGTGTTTTTAGAAATATAATTCTCAATCATAGAAACATACCAAAATCATTCTCTTTCTGTGCTTGATATATGTCTGTTGAGAAGATGATGTGCATTGTGCCAACAGTCTTTTTAACGTTATACTTTATTCAAATAATACCTGAGTAATGCCTGGTCATTGCTAAGACATCAGAATGAGTCTCAAATTAAAAGTATAGAGACTTGTGGTTTAAATGTTGACAGGATTTTCCTGGTTTCTTCTGATTTACTAACAGTGCTCATGAGTTGAAAAATTCTGACTTCTCCTGGAACATGCACTTTCCTCGGTAGCTTTACCTTCTTTAGACATGTAGACACTTTTCCTCAGATGTGTAAACTCTGAGCAGGTATGCTTGTTTAAGTAGTACAACATTTTGTCTAAATATTCGACTAGCATGCCCATGTTTTGATTTAATGTCTTCCAGTCATTGTCGAACAGAGGTCATTAACAACCCTCCATGAGCCAATCCAGAGCGAGACCACAGACACGGCCGTTGGGACTCCAGGAGTCACACGAGAACGGGACGTCCCACCTCACGAACATCTTGTGCTTGGAGACTTGCCTTGGGTGAATACCTGAAATATAAACGGTGGGGCAAACGTAGGTTTACAGCTGTGAGTATGCAAAATGCAGTTTACTCTTCTATTGTTATTTATTAATTATTGTATTGTCTTCCATAGGAACAACTAGAAACCTACTTTTGTCCCACCTTGTGTGACAAAATAAGAAAAAGTAAGTCAATTAAAAACTTTGAAGAAGACTTGAATAGACATTTCTCTAAATACATACAATAGCAATGGCCAAAAGTATTCAGAAAAGTGCTCAACATTAGTAATAATTCTGGAAATACAATTCAAAACCCAATGAGATACCATTTTATTCCACAGGAATGGTTATTATTGCAAACAAAAAAAATGATTTGGCATGGGCGTGGAGAAAAGGATCCGTTGCACACAGTTGGCAGGGATGTAAAATGGTGCAATCACTTTGGAAAACAGTATTGAGGCTCCCACAAAATTAACAGTAGAATTACTACATGATCCAGCATATCAGTGGGATATAAACCATGTCCCACTTCTGGATATTTACCCAGAATAATTAAAATCAGATTCTTAAAGCGATTACTGCACTTCCGTGTTTATTGACGCACTATTCACAATGCTCCATAATATTGAAACAACCAAAATGTCCATCAATGAATATATTGATGATAAAAATGTGGTAGGTATATACAATGAAATATTATTCAACCTTAAAAAAGAAGGCAGTCCTGTAACAACATGGCTGGACCTAGAAGACATTATGCTAAGTGAGATAAACCATCACAGGAGAGAAATTTCTGCATGATTCCACATATATGAGGTATCCAAAATAGTCAAACTCAGAAGCAGCGATGAGAATGGTGGTGGCCAAGGGCTGGGGGAGGGGGAAATGGGAGATGCTCTTTACTGGGTAAAAAGTTTCGGTTGCATAGGAATGATAAGTTCTACTAGAAATCTACTCTGAGCATAATGCCAATAGGTAACGCCACTCTATTACATAAAATTTGTTAAGGTGACTGATCTCATGTAAAGTCTGTTGTTATCTAAATATTTTGAATTCATGCTGTGTTACTCAATCAGAAGCCAAGACTAAATGAAAACTTGCACCTGATCAGAATGATGCCTTTGAAACTGAGCCTCCGTGAGCTCTCAGAAAGAAAAGAGGTGTCTGTTAGAGTCAACAAACTGCCATCCAAGGTTAGCTTTATCTACAGATTTTTGGAAAACACAGGACAATTAATTAAACATCAAGTTTCTTGGAATAAAAAATAAAATAAAATAGCATTAACCTTTTGAATAAAAGAGTGTAACACCTCCCCAAACAGTGATGTCCCAAAGGCACAAGGAAAGACTGACCGCGTATCAGTCAGCCACCTGCCTGGGCACATGCATCCTTCCTCCCTCCCCTACTGCACCCTGGACAAATGGGGCCACAGATGGGGGGATGATGGGGCCCCTGGTTGCGTTCCATCGGGATCAGAGCTGATACACGAGTGCCACAAATAGAGAGAGAAGAGAGAGTGGCTAGAGGGTGCTTTATGAAGGTACCCTGGAATCAGGTTGTAAAGGAGAAAGTGAAGTGAGGAAGGACCATGAAGGAGGAAGGGGTAGGTCCAGAAGAAGAGAGATCTTCCAGCAGTCAGCTTGACCTTGGGCACTCTTACTGGGTCTGCTGGGAGGGCAAAACACTGTGGTCCGTGGAGGGAGGCTGGAGAATCTGATGAGGCAGTTTATCATTAAATAATACACTACCAAGAGGGATGAATAACACACTAATAATCTATTTAGTGTTCAAAGTATGGATAAAATAAATTATGTCTGTAGTTGTCATATCAAATCTTTTTCAAGAAATAGGTGGCAGCAAATTTGATGAACAAAAACAAATGCATGGACACAGGTGAATGAGGAGAGAGGAAATTCACAGGTGGAGTAATGGTTGTCTCAAGTTTTCTATAAACTCCATGTCCTAGAAACTCATACCTACTTACCTTAAAAACTACCATCACCTTACTAGCTTTAGTCATGATAAAGGCACTAGACACTAGGCAAGCTTGCTGAACCAGTGAAAAATACCTAAAGAAATGCTTTGTGGACAATTAAACACACCCCGTATTTTAAGTCTCACCAGAAACGGGGGTGAACACTATGGAGAGTTCTGGTGGCCTAGATATGTTCCCTGGGAGCTTCACAAAATTGTTGATCAAGGATCTTTTTTACTTTAGTCAATTCCACAAGATTCGCTTTCCCCTGTTCCATTAGCTAATTTGTTCTCGCCCGCCTTCCCAGGAATGCAAATCACCTTCCCCCAGCCAGGAAGGGCAGGCCGATTTCTCCTGCAGACTCATTTTCCCACTGGACAACCGGGCATTTCTCGGTCTTTTAAGCTGTCATGTGCAGTCCCTGGGTATCCAATCTGTTAAATGAATTAGCCCTCTATTGTTCTACTTAGAGCTGCATGACCAGCCAGCCTGGCTTGGTATTTCTACGCTGAGTCCCCTTCCTTTACCGGGTGCATAGCCCCAGCCCTTGTGCTGTAAATCATCCAGGGATGCGGGTTGCCCTTTCTCCCTTCCGTGGAGTTGGATGCCCTGCTTACTGTGCATTTGCTGCATTTATGTCAGTTCAGCCACTGAGAGCCTTGTTTGACGGTCCACATGGTGTTTGGCTCTAACTGAATTAAGCACCCATTTCCTTTTCTCTGAGTCTACCACAGACCTAGAGACAGCTGCAAGTTCCAAATATTGGATATTTCAAATAAAACTGCAAACCCATAAATGCCCAATTATGACATTTCAGATCAGTCAGAATACAATTATTCTCATTACATGTGAGCAAGGTGGGCAAAAAATAGATAGGAAAATTAGGAAAAAAAAAATGGAGGAAGCATGGACATTAAGATGTCCTTTGCAATGTGCTGCACTTGGCCTTCCTCTTTCTCCCTCCTACAGTCTCTACAGTTGATTTCATCCAGGATATTGTCATTTTCACCCCTACTTGTGCCTTTCCATGACTGAGCTTCTCATGGCCTCCCACAGGCAGAAGTTGAAAGATCGGAGAAGTACAAGCTCCTCTGTGAGTGCTCATCTGGGCCCAACTCTGCTTCAAGAATGTGATATACTCTCTTATGCTGACAGCTCATTGCTCCTTACAAGGCAGGCTAGGGTAGTGTAGACTTTACATGGTGACACTGCGGCTGGGAGAGATCGGGCACACCAGCAATAAGGGTTGGTGTAGCTCCATTCGGCAGGGACTCCAGAGGCTCTGCTAAACCATAGTTCACATAGATCTGGTTCCAGAATAGAAGCCAGATGAGGCACACCTTGAGACATCGGCAACTCTGGTCCTTCTGGACATCAACCCAGAAAGTCAGCTGATGTGTTGGTATTATTTATCTCTTCATCACCTGTAACTTGATTCATGCCCCAACACTGTGACTTAATTGGAACAGTTCACATCAAAATGCCTTTTCATTTGGTACTGATTCATCCAATTACCATGTCTTAATTGACAATGGTGTATCAATTGAGAATACAGAATGAAAAAAAAAAAAAACTATGTCATTACAATTGTATAATTTCCACACAATCTGTGGCATGATATGGTATGACATAATGTAATACGCATTGTTGCCGGACGGTCCGTAGGGAAGTTATGTCCCCTGCATGGCTTACGAAAGCTCACTCAAAGCATCATGTGAAAGGACATCTCTGGAGTAGTGAGCAGTGCAAGAACAGGAGAAAGAATAGGGCAAAGTTGGAAATAAAGTAATTGACTGAGGCTGGATTCTGGATGCAGACTTTGTGACACACGATGCTCATAGAATCTTTAAAACAAACATATTTTGACCTAAACCGCCTATGGGAGGGGCTCTGAAGCTTACATGTTGTTACCTTCCAGCTCCACTGGCTTTGAACTGCCCTGTGTGTTAGCAGTGGTGATGGCTCCTGATAAAGGGTGAGGGGGGCCGAAAAGCCATGTTTCCCAGGTCAGTGAGTGTGGACTCAGGCTGGTGGTTACGGGGGACTCCTGAAGATGTTCAAATTGGGCTTAACATGTTTGCTTTCTAGAAAGACTTCTCTGTGAGCTCTGTAGAGGAACAGAGTTAGATTAGAGGTAGAGCTCTCACACACATACCATACGCCTGCACAGTTGTGTGCACATGCCACTTCATATGTGTGTGCACACATCTGCATGTACATACATGCACATGCTACAGGCACTGACTCACCTGTATGCACACACTTCTCATGTGCACATAGTACACACATGTGCACACACATACACACATGGGTTGGTCACGGCAATGCAGAAAGAAAATTATCAGAATCATCCCAAAATGATCAGAGTTGCTGTGTTTTTCAAGTAGAGGAAGTTTCAGAATTTATTTCCTGGCAGATGTGTAAAGAAAGTATTTTAAGAAATAAAAGAAAGGAAAAGGCAGTGCACACTGTCCTAACTGGGCTGCTCGCAGGCACTGCTTAGTGCTTGTTTTGCTTCATTCTAAGAGCAGAAACTCGTTTTTGTGGATGATTCACCAGCCCGAGAAACACCAAGTCTCTGCTTCAAAACAACTGCAATTGATTTCATTTTTGTCATTTTTGTCCACATGAAATTATCATCCAGCTTAAGGTATTCAGAACATATAAGCACTAAAGTAATTTTTTTGCCAAAGTAATAAACTCATGTGAATCAAAAGGAGGGATGCCATCTCAAACTCACTTCTGGAATTGCTTCTGTAGTGCCATGGGTCCATAATTGTACCTTGTTTTAAATTCATATGTATTCATTTCATAAAAATAGTCTATATTTTATACTGATAAATTTATCAATAGAGAAAAAGATACCACACAAAGATATAAAAAATTACCTGCCAAAATAATGATTTATGCCGGTTTTGAAGCTTCCTCTCTATTATTCATGTGCATAAAATTTTTTTCATTTTGACATTTACTTCACATTATAAAAATGTGTTCCTCTATGCCAATGTCTTCATTTGAATAGCAGGTATGGAGGAATGGACCAGACGCAGTCCTGTCAGATTACATGTTCACCAACACAAATAGATCAGAGAGGTCAGGCTGCCCTGCAGCCACCCAGTGAGGCTACAGGTCAAAGCTCAGCCTGTGGGAAAGATCAGTATGTGAATACCTTCCTTTCCCAATGAGTGATGGTGAACATGGTTGGATTTTGTTGACACGTGTCATACTTATTTGAAAAATCAAAGGCAACATGTTGTCATTAATATTAAATTGGAAGAATCAATGATTTCAGCACTGAAACATGAGCTGGGAGGAAGGTAGCAGGCAAAACAGAACTGGAGGAGACAGTATCTGTTCTTCACTTCTGTTTTTCTACCTGATGCTCCAATGGTAGCTCTAAATTAAGGAGGTAGGAAGTACATAGAGTTTGGAAATGCTGAGCTGGGGTGGCACTGGGGTGATAAAGTCAGCGGGTCCTTCTGGGGGACAGAGAGGCAGGGGAAGGGGAGGGTGGGAGGTATGGGAGTCACTGGTGATAAGAAGTCTGGGTCTTTTACCCAAAGGAGTTCCTGTGTGTTCCAGGTCCAGAGTGAAGCTCAGGTTGGAAGAGCTGATGGAGCTTTGCTGGGCATCATATAGCCCCTCCATTTCTCCATCTGATCAAAGTCATAACATCTGTCTTTCTTACTAAAACTCCATCACCTGCCTTCTTCTGACACCTGGTCACAGATGAAATCTCCCACACTATCTTGCATGCTTTGCATGCAGAGTGAGGATAAATCTCAATTTGTGGACTCAGGCATGAAGGAAACAGAAATTTTGCCATGAACTACCCTAATCTCTGTCTTGAATATTTTTTCCTGGGGTGGTGGAAACATAAATGTGTGTCAGATAGCACCACCCCAGCTTAGTGTATTTTTAGGAAGTGGGCTTACATTTGCCAAGGGGTCAGAGTTAATCTTGTTCTTAGTCATCTGTCTTCCTAGGATGGTGTTTAGGGAGAAATACCTGGGTCTGTAAAGGTTGCTATCATGGGCCCCTCCTGCCAGTCTCCTCTCCAGGAGACTTTCTGTGGCTGGGTCCTGGTGGGGACACTCCATACAACCCAGGTCTATAAGGATCTCCCAACTCTTGGCCATGAAGAACTACCAGGAAAGTGCCCGTCTCTACTCAGAGCACCTGATGTCTCCGCTCTTCAACATACACTCCATGTATTCCCAGGTACTGTCTGTGTGGCTTTCCTCTGTTCCTCAGTTTCCTCATCCTAAAAGGGGGGAGTTATACTGCTGACCTCAAAGAGATGGGTGAGGATTTAAAAGGTGGTGTCTGGCACTGCCTGGCACTGCAAACTCCCTGCAGAAGGGTGGGCACTGCAAACATTGGGCCAGTAGAGGGACATCCATTTCATTAACACACACTCTCCCTTCTCCAGCTCCACCTCTTGTCCTCCACACTCACCTGCCAACAGCATCCACACTGGCCACAGGCAACAGGATGAATATTTAATGGTCACTGAATCTTAAAATTACCCTCTGATTTTCAACTAATTGATATTTACATGAGTTAGGTGTCATAGTAGACTAACGTGTTGGTAGGTATTGATTGTTGACCCCACAGCAGTGATTGAACTCCCTTTTCTCGATTTGAAAACGTCTCCTTACTGCTTACCCATCTCCAATCCCAGACTGCATCTCAGTCTTGAAGAGAAGTGTCTGTTTTCACCACTTAGTGAAGCGAAATGCATAGTTTGATGTAAGTCCATTCATGAATATACAAATAATTAGGTAGGTAGGTAAATGACAAATGAATGAACATATGAATAGGAAGATAGATAAATAGATGCATAGATCAGAGAAAGATAGATAATAGATTCATAGCAAGTCGACTACAGACCCAGCATCAATATCTAGTACTTGTTGAATTTTGTGTCACTATGGAGTTCTCTACTCTTATATGCATTTAGAATCATTTTTACTCTTTTTTAAATTACATGATATACTTCTTTGAAAAAGCAGTTTGATATGGTGATGAACATTTGAGTTGACAAAATCATCATGTCCTTTAGTGTTAGAGATATCTGAAGCCAGGACCAGCCCTCCCCTCTACTTCCATCCCCAGCTCTGAGCTGTCAAGGAAGAATCAGCTTCACACTGTACATTTTTTAAACCTTTGAACAAAGACACACAAATGCATAATGCTATAATATTCAAATACTTTTTCGGCACAAGCTTGCAAATCTATTTTCAGTGTGATCTGATATTTGACTTCTTGAAAGAAATATATAAATAACAAATTGACTAGGCATAGATATTTATCATTTGTCTTGACATATGCAAAGCAATATTTTTAAAGTAATAAAAGGCCAGACTGAAAGTTAAACTATAAAGATGTGACATTTGAGAAAAGTTGCCAAAATAGTGGGTGACTATAAAAAAATAAACTCTGTTTTCCAAACACTAAGAGGGCTTGCTTTGAGAGACCACCAGGCATATTTTGTGAAATGCTGCTCGAGGCCCAGTGGTTTATGTTCATTTAGCAATCATGGCCATCCACCTTGTATAAAAGATCATAAGTCTAAACTGGGGCTTGAATGCTCTCAAATTGCCAATCAGTCCCATCAAGCAATGATATTTCTCTGCGTGCACAAAGCTATATTCCACCTCAGTGTCTCCCAGGGGAGGATGGTGTCCTTCTGTTTTACCCACAGGAAAAAAAAAGAAGGAGGCACTCCTGCCAAGATAACTGAGAAACAGGCTATAAAGAAAAAATTTTAGCCAAGCACTTGAGCAGTCCTTCATTCACTGAGGTGCTGACAACATTCTCTCAGGCTGGGCTTTGAACCCCATGGGATGAGCTTTGGGGACACCCCCAGAGTAAACACCCTAAACAATTAGGTGGCCTCCCCTGTCAGAGGCCCACAGATCTCTCATTCAATGGGGAAGCCAAGGGAGTAGGTCTGTGCGCAGCCCTACCCAGATGTCACCAGGTTGAAATTCCTTCATTGTAGAGCCCTTTGGTCCCTGGCTGACTTTCCATCAGCCTGCATGGCGACTGAAGAGAGACTGGGGCCTGGCAGGACTTTGTGTGTCCTTCCTGCACCCTTTCCATTCCCTCATTGGCAGAGGCTGGAGGTCATGGCAGTGCAGGGAGAGAAGGAGAGAGAGAGAGAGAGAGAGAGAGAGAGAGAGAGAGAGAGAGAGAGAGAGAGCGCTCCCAGGTGTACAGAAAGGGTTGAGGTTTGAGCGCCAGCAGGGTTCAGTGGGGTGTGTTCTGGCAAATGTAATTTCTTTTTTTATTCTGCTAAGACTGGAGTCATCAAAGATCCTTTGCATCCCTTGCTGTTAACTTGCTTGGGTGCAGTGTCCCTTGAGTTTTATCATCTGTATTTCAAAGCCCAGGGAGACTAGACAGGCAAAGCAAGGAACGGTCATCCAACAGGCCTCCATGAGGGCTGCTCAGCCAGCTGCCACCATTTGTATGCCAATTCCCAGCAGCATCTTCACACCAGACATGGCTTCCCACGCCAAATTCTTCTCTGCATTGACAGTCTTGAGGAAGCTATGCTGATTTTAAATATCTTGGTAACGATGAGATACCAAAGCAATTATTTTTAGTGTTCTCCATGGTTCTGCCAGTGAACTGTTTCTCATGGTCTTTTTATGTATTTATTTTTTGAACTTATACAGCAATTCTAATTTAGAGATTCGATCACAGGCAGAAGTGTCTGTAAAACCTTTGTAAATATTTTAAGATCAAATGCCATTCCTAATGTCTTATTGGAAAATATTAATTGCTGGTAAAATGGCCCTCTTATATTGGGTTGGCCAAAGAGTTCATTTATTTTTTCCTGTAAGATGGCTCTAGTACCAGTTAGTTGTCTTTAACTTCATTTGAAACAATTTTGTTGGATTGTATTGTGACAGCTGTCATATCATGCATTTAAAAAACAACAAAATTGGTGAATTTTTGTGTAGTCATTTTAAAGAAGATGAAAAAATATGCAACATTTTTGGAATATTATGTTTTATTACATCAAGAAAGGTAAGAACACAACAGAAACACAAAAAGAGATTTGTGCAGTGTGTGGAGAAGGTGCTGTAACAGATCCAATGTGTCAAAAGTGGTTTGGGAAGATTTGTGCTAGAGATTGGGTAGACCAGTAGAAATTGATAGTGATCAAATTGAGACATTGAGAATAATCAACATTATATCATGTGGGAGATAGCTGACATACTCAAAATATCCAAATCAATAAAGTTAGCGATGAAAATGAAAAATGTGTCTTTTATTTTACCAAAACATATTAAATGGACTTATTGGCCAATCCAATACATTTTGGTGCTTTTACTTTCCTGCATAGTTTGTTTTACCGCTGTAACTGCATATAGAAATGTACATTTGAGTACTTGAGCTCTGCTTTACATTCCCTAATAACTGGCTCATAAAGGAAGGAGTTAGGCCCCTAAGCTCTGTCTCCTATTGTTGCTGAAAGCCCAGTGGTTTGTCTGGGTGGTTTCTTCTTCCATTCAGAACTGTCAAAAGCTGCAATTTGGTGTGACCTCTAGTCACAGGCTCTGGTCAATACCCAGGTGGAGAGCTGGGGCATAAGGACCTTCATTGATAGCCTGTTTGGTCTAGCCCTGACTGGTGGAGATGGGAGTCACCTAGAGGAAAGAAGAGACACATCCACACAGGGTCTGTGTGAGAACCCCAGGTTTACAAAAGTGTGCCCAGTACAACACAGAGGAGCAAGGTTGCAGGAGGCTGGGGGCAGAAAGGTGGACTCTGTAGAGTCCAGGTGGAAACACATGTACCTGCGGGAGGTCCTGAGCTGGGCCCTGCACATATTTTGGCTCTATTTTGTGCACTTCTTGACTGTGGCATTAAGGAAATTTTCAGCTATTAGTAAATAAAAAACAGTTCATTAGGAAAAGAAAAGGCCACCTGGGCAGGAAAAAAGATCCCTAGGAAATTCAATGCAATCCCATCTGGGTTTTACCCTATCATGGAGTTACACAAGCAATTTCAAGATGATAAATCAAAGCTATCAGGCAAGTTTAAATTAAATTTGAAATCCAAGCAGCATATATATTTTTTAAACAAACATTGCTGTTTGTCTAGTAGATGCTTAACCATGGATGACCCAGAATGACCCACCCACTCTGTTCTCCAGAATTGATTGTTGGGAGGGAAGCACATGAAATATTTTAGGCAGATTTCTATCCAAATGTTTAGCAGTTTAAAAAAATTACACAATGAGGATAAACTTCCATTGAAACTAAATGATCTATTTCCAAATTCTGACACACCAAGGGGATGTTTCTGCAAAACTCTTACAAATATCTCCACTTTCACATTTTCCTGGGAAGTGCTTCTTGCTTTTATTCAGCATGCCTTCCCTTTATTCTTCAAATTTAGAAGGGAGAGGAGGATACTTTCTAATGAATCAAAACATGATTTCACTATTGATTCATACCTAAAATTGAGTGCTGCCAACTTAAACAGAGGAGCAGTAAGAAAGAAAAGCAAGAAGATACTTTGAGACAGGCACTTGCTTTTCAGTGGCTTTTGTGTGTGTGTGTGTGTGTGAGAGAGAGAGAGAGAGAGAGAAAGAGAGAGAGAGGACATAGGCAAGGAGCCCAGTATACTTTACTCCTCTTCCTCTCTCCCACCCAAAGGTCATTGTTGTGTGACACAGACAAAAAGAATAGCTCCCCTCCTGCAAAGATCCCTGTCCCCTCAGCCCTGCACAGGCAGCGCCACTCCTAAGGTCCCCACGGGTCATCCTATCACTTCCCACCACCAACAGGGCCCCCTCAATGCCTGGCTGTATCCTGAGCCCTACTGTTCAGGATGAAGAAGAAATTCAGAGCTGTTGAATGATGATAGGGGCAGTGAATTAAAAAATAATAATAGTAAGTGCCAGAGACAACAACAAAATAAAAAGGAGGGGGCTGGTGGGGGAGAAAATGGTTCCTGAAAAATGTGAGAAAGATAAATAGGGCTCCTACTTTGTTTCATTGTCAGGATCACTCTGGGGTTATTTGAAGCTCTTATTTATGCTCTGTAAGCAGAACAATACGGGAGAAGAAATGATTAAATACCAGCTCTGTGAGCAGCAGACATCTCATTGTGGCGTTGGGCTCACCACTGGGTGGTTTTGATAAAGGCAATATGAGTTGATAACTGATACAGTTTGCCAGGGAGTCATCTGGGGCTGCTGACAGCTCCAGTGCTTTAATAAAATCATTAGAATGTAAATGTTTTTATTGCGGAATAAAGAGCCTCCAGCGAAGTTGACACTGCTCTCTCTCTGCTGAATGGGGGTGCCGATTAGCATTCAAATGATATCATGATAGGCTGGTTATCTTTATTAAAATTTTTCAAATCGAGTCTTCATTTTGCATGATTGAGTTTTAAACAAATGCAATATCCAGTCGGCTGGCGAGCTGGCCTGAACACTCCTGAAATAATTAAAGTGTTCCTTTTATTTTTTTTAAACATGTGTTTCATAAGAAATGAATTGGATTTGCTATTTTAATATGACAATATCTAGTTAGCTTTGCATAAAAACAGGGATGTTATAGCATAATTATTGAAAGTGTACAGCTTTTAAACATATGTTTCATAAAGCTGAATTCAATTTTCTGAAATATGACAATACCAGTCACTTGGTGAAGTGTAAAATCAGGAGATGGCTTGATAATTGATTGAGATCAATCCTGTAAGTCTTCATAATTGATGGCCGCTCATGGTACTCATTCCTGTTATTTCCAAAGGAAAGGAGTCTCTTTTCCCTGAACATTTCACACCCTTTGCGACTCTCCTGATGGAAAGGGCTCAGTACTTGCTTTGATTGCAGGCACTTGTCCACAGAGGCATTGGTTACCCAGGACAAACTAAAGCATCTTAAAAGCCAAGAGTCTTGGGTGGATATGAGCAAAACTGCATTGTCTTCTGGGGGAATCAGTTAATAAACAGAAGACTGGCTTGTAGGGTGCATTTCACTTCACATCTCTAGCCATTCTGTTCTCTGAGTCTGGGCATCCTTTCTCTATGCTGGCCATTCTTAAAAATCACATTGCGTCACAGACGCAATCATTTTTGGCAAAAGTACCATGGACGGTTCTTGGTTTTAAGGAGTTGAGAAAATCCATAGAATAAATGTTGCTTTAAAGGTGTGCCCCTGGAATAACGTGGGTATTGATTCCAAAAGGCAGACAGCTGCAGCACTGATTTGCTTTAAGTGATGAAATTGGAGACCTGGCAAAGCCTGGCCTGTTGCCTTCCTAGAGAGGGGAAGGGGTCGGACTCTTCTTGGATCTGAGTTTCTTTTGCCATTCTTTTTCTGAGATAAAGAAAATTTTGATAAAACTGACAATATATTTTGTTAACTTGCATTAGCAAACCCTGATTTTGAAATGACATATTTCTAACCAGTGTATAAATTATGACTCAGATGGGTTTAATTGATAGGCAAACTCATTTTGCTTAGAATGATTAACAAAGCTGAGGTCCATGTGAGTATGATATGTTTAGAGTTTAGAAAATTTGACAGTAGGTTGTGAACTGGAATAGATAACACACCTTAGTGTCTCTAAGTCATAATTGTAGAGCACAGTACTTAGGGTAGAATCTTGAGCTTTCAGGGCAAATTGAAACAAGCATTTGTCTCAAGTCACTGTAATAGAGATGCGATGTTGGTGGTCAACAGGAAAATAGTTCTCCGACAAGATATTCAAAGTGATAAGTTAGCATTTTGGAACTGTAGTGGTTATAGAACAGTTCTCACTGTTGTTGCAGAGGACAGGACCATGAAAGGACAGAGCCATGTGCTCACAGGAACAATTCATAATCTTCCTGAAGAGCAGTGAGCATGGTCAATTTGATATGTCTCCCTTAGAGAGAAAACAAGGGCTGGGGGGTGAAGGAGTCACAGGAGAGTCTGAATTTAGAAAGGCTTTTGTGGCAGCCCCTCAGAGAGCGTACTCCAACTTATGAGCAACTCAAATTTAGACTGAGAAACAAAACTCTGATGTGAGAAAGTGAGAATGACCTTACTCGTAGAAATATATCATGAAGGAATGGGAAACTGAAACAGAAACCACAACTTTCCCAAATAAGCTGAGTGTGAGTTTTAAATCAGATAATCTCTAGCAAAACAATATAACACCCATCACAGATCATTTGAGCTAAAGTTCCTAACACCAGTGTGTGAATCCCTGTGTTCTAGAATGGCATAAAAAACTGGTCTACAGCTGACTCTGTGTGCACTTATGTTTTCTATAGTAAGACCAGTGATTTTGCCAGCAACACCTGGGTGTCATGCCGACAGACCCAATGAGTGACTCCGTTTCTTTAAAACTTATGAGGTTTTTATGTAGCTTTTCCTTCAAAACCTCATATAAGACGCTCCAAGCATCCTCTGGTATACAATATCCTCTGCTGCAGCAAGTACCATACCTAACTAACAATTCACCACAAATGACCTTTGTCTGATGGCCATTGGTGCAAATCCTATTTTGGTAATCTTACTCCTTCCCATTTCTTAGCTTTTTAGGGGAAAGAAGATACACAAATGAACTGGAATTTGAAAGGTATCCTCTGACACATGAGAAAGAGAATTACCCTGTGTTATGCCAGGACATTGTGATCAAATTGTCCCCTGATTACGAGTGGCACCAAACACTGTTACACCCCAGGTAGGTGGATAAGTGGTGAGCTGTCGCCTTTATCTGTTGGTGGGAGTTATTTCTCCGTCAGTGTCCTTAGTCCCAGACAGAACACTGTGGGTTCCTGGTGGAGCCCCTTCAAAGAGCTGAGTACTGAGCTATGTGCTGTGAAAGATGCCCAATATGTGAAGAAGTCCCCACCTTCAAGGCCACTAAGGAAATAACTAGAGGCCAGTTCTTGGTATACATACTTCCTGTAGGTACAGTATGGATGAGACCAGGTAGCCTAGATTTTAGCCTAGAGGCCATAAAATCAACTCAAAGCCCCACTAAATGAATACGGAAGGAGAAAGGACTTTAGGTTGTGAAATGGATTGACTTAACTATTGGTAATTTTTTTTACTAGACTATGTACCCATGTATAACATTTCATAGGTGTGTACTTGATTTGTGCTGTGCTAACCCCATCACCTGCTTTAGCCAATCAGATGCTCAATATTTAGCTATAGTTCTTAGTTCTTCCAATAGCTGTGTCTTTTCTTAAAAAAACAAAACACAGTTGAATTTTATCTGGCTAATTTTTGAGAGCTGAGTTTTAGAACCCTTTTTATTAATATCGATCATCTACTGAGATAATAATAGTTCATATTTAAATTAGGAGGTTTTATCACAAATATTTTGGGTGATTTACTTCAAGAACCATGGCTATTTTATACTTTTTCAATCTTTATATCAGATGTTATATACTTTTAAAGGAAAACTAGGAAGTGAATGCAAACATCAGGAAACATGCTAAAAAAAGAAAAAAAGAAAAAAGAAAAAGAAGGAAACATGCTGTGTCTCTTACCTGAATCAGAGTCTTGTGTTTTCTATACTTGAAATTTCCCAGTGTGGACGTTTATGGTAACTGCATGGTCTTTACCAATTCAATTATTTGTTTCAGGTTTCTTAAATTGTGCTACCTTAAAGTGTTCGCTCTCAGAATAAAACTAAATCTTGGATTAAAACATTGCATTGCTAAAGAATAAACTAAACAAAAATAAAATAGAACAAAATAAAATAGGCATCACATAGTCTGCTGCAGATAATGTCCACAATCCAAAAAGCATGAGGAACTCCACTCTTGTACCTCTGGTGTAAAGAAAAAGGGAGAACGAAAGAGACAGAGATAGAGATGAAGGAAGACTCCCAGTGTCAAGAAACCTGACTATTGTTTTCGGACTGTTTTATTCACACAAAGGCCAAGTTATCTAAAAAAAAATCCACTATATTTAACTTGACAACAAAGATTTGAACTCTCAGCATCATCCACTGATATGAGCTGATGCAACGTCTTTCTCATATAAGCACATGGCTGTGGGGTGCGCTAACAGGGTAGCAAGGCCAAGCTGGAGCTCTCTCATCCAGAGGTGCCAGAGGAATTGGTCCAGAGGTGGGTGAGTTGGGCTAGAAAGACCACTAATGTTTCGCCAACTCTTAGAATCCATAGTGATGTTGAATCCATGGTGATGTTAAATATGGACTCCAAAGGTTTGCTCATCTCATGGTTTAGCTACTGTTGGTGATCTGGTACTGCTCCTTTAGCCTGAGGTCAGAAGTGGTTAGAAGCCACACAGGTGTGCCTCTGGCCCTTGAAGGTGAATATTGAAGGCAAGAGAACTTTATGTGCTTCCCTATCTTCAGGAAAGAACATCCATAACTCCTTGCAATGTCCATTTTACTTCTTTTTCTGTTAACACACGTGATCACCATACGTTTGCGCTTAAAATCGGGAAGTATAGCCTTGTGCACACTGTATATGCCCTGTCCCACTTCTCGGTCTTGCGGAAAAGACTCTAACAAGATAAACGCAGACCTTTTACCTGAGCCCGGTGCCCACTACAAACAAGTATCGGATTTTTCCATATTGATATTCTCAAACATCGTCAGTCTCAGCAGTGACAGCACTCTACAAATTGTCAAGGGAAGGAGGAAGTTTTTCTTTTTCTCTCTCTAGCAGCTGGACTTAGAAAAGAAGACAGGCATGAAATTTGTGGGGAGATCTGTTTCAACAATAGCAAGAACTACCGATTGTGTAATCCGATTTCAACAGGGGATTTCTCTTTATCTTAATAACTAGTGAAATGGGCGGACCTCAAATTTCATTTCAGTTTGGAAACATGCCCAACATTTTGGAGATGTTTATTCCAAACTCAGCCAACTATATAAACCTCTCCAGGCTCTAAAATCTTTCTGGGAATTGCACCAAAGGGGATTTTTTTTTTTTTTTTGTAAGATTCCTAATACTTCCGGCTTCTGGAACAGCCTCCATCTAAATCCTTCAGTAATTGAGCATCTAATCCAGACCACAAGAAAGAGCATAGGCAATTCTGGAAAGGAAAAATAATGAACCATAAGAAAGTATGTCTAAATTCCTGATAAATGTTGCAAGGAAGCTCTAACTGTATTCAAATTAGGCATCCCTTTCTAACAAATTTAGTGAGACTCTTTTCCTGGGGTTTGTGTACTTTAATATCAAAGCATTAAAAAAATATGTCCCTCCATGGTCAGGTTCTTCACAATAAGAAGGTCATGAATAGACAGAAACTTTAACATTCAGATTGTTGTTTTTGCAAAGTGTTTCTTCATCTTCTGCAGTCTTTTCCAGTTCCAGAGATAAGCAGTTCTATTGAGCTTTCCCCAGTCCTCTGGGAAGCTCACTTTGTCATGTGGGAAGGAATATTAAGGAAGTACCCTGCATGTCAGTCACTTCTCAAGACAGCCAAGTTCATGCTTATTTGCCATTGTTGTGGTTCATTTTGAAGTGTTTTCAAGTCTTTTTTGACTTGATTGTGTCCAAAGATGTAAGAATGTCGAAAGTGTGAAGCTGGACAAGAACCAATGAGGATCGAGTTTGCCTCATTGGAAGGAGCGAGAAAAAAACATGTTGCCCAAGGTAGCAATAAATCACTGGGACACACATGGAAAGACTAGGCTTGTCCTGCAGCCTGTGAAGAAAGTGGGGCTGTGCGATCCATGGGAATCAGCAAGAGAGGGCAACTCTGTATGAACTAAGGGTGTGGGAGAGAGGCAGGCAACCCTGAGGGCCACCAGTCAGTTGTAAGTCAGTTCCAGGGAGACTGGCCTCCTGGGGATCTCGGAGCTGAGGGACTGCAGAGGATTTGTCAAACACCGGAGCTTCTACGAGCCCAAGGACTGATGGGTTTTGCCCAGCAGCAGAGTGGGTGGAGAGTACAGATTCACAAGCTCATCCAGGGAGTTGTCTATGACCCTGGGGAAATCAACAGACCATCTCAATGTACATGAAGCAGAAGCATCTTAGGAGGAGACACCCAGGGAATGCACATGTACAAGGAGAAGGGAAGGCTTTACCTCAGTATTCCCTGAACCAACTGACACTGTGATGATAATGAACCCAGGAAGTAGTGTAATAACTTCCTAGACATTTTGGACTTGAAAAAAATACAATGCACACACAAAAACATGGACTCAGAAAAGCTTCTGACTCATCTGTCTGTGTTTAAGAAGTGGTGTCTATGAATTTTGGGAGTGTGGAATTTTAGTTTAGGTAACACAAATAAAATTGTTTATTTATATATGTCTTCAGTAAGTCAGAAACATTTCATGAAAGCTTCTCCTTCCACTTGCAGGCCATCAGGCTAGAGCAATAACAGGAAATTAAGGATAATATTTAACACCTCTGTTCCTGGAGAACAAGGAGGAGAGAGACAAGTAAATGCAAGGCAGAGTCACAGGAATCTCCAAAGTCCTGTGAAGATCTCTAGGGCGTGTTCCCCAGATGAGACTAAAAGGAAGAGAATCTGGTTGGAGATTATCCACTAGCCTAGTCTATATGGTACACTATTTTCCCTGTCTTCTAGTCACTTGTAAATTCTACTTATTCCCCCAAACATGGTATAAGGTAGAGAAGATAATATGGCATTTATGACCATCCAGATATCACAGATGGTAATAGCTTTCCTTAATTGCTTTAGATTTCCCTTTGTATTGCAGTCAAATATATACAGCATAAAACTTACCATTTTAATAATTGTTAGTGCAAAATTAGGTGGCATTAAGTACAGTCACATTATTGTGTAACCATTACCATCATCCCACCTCTAGAATTCTTTTCAACTTGCAAAACTGAAACTCTATCCTCACAAAATGCTAACTCCCAGTGCTCCTTCCCCACAGCCCTGGTCAACCACAATTCTGCTTTCTGTCTGAATTTCTGTCTACTTTCTGTCTACTTTCTGTCTGTCTGTTTGACTACTCTGGGGACCTCACATGGGTTAGATCATATAGTAGCTATCCTTTTCTATCTGGCTTCTTTCAGTTAGTATAGTGTTTTCAAGATGTATTCATGTTGGTGCATGTTTAAGATTTTAATCCCCTTTTTCAAGGCTGCATAATATTCTACCGCACAGATATTGCATGTTTTGGGACCAATTCATTTGTCAGTGGATGCTCGTGACTGCGTCCACATGTTGGCTATTGTGAATAATGCTGCTGTGCCCATAAAGATTTATACCAAAAATAGAGGCAGTACCTGTCTCCTTGTCCAGGGTCCTTGTCCACCTCTCAAGTGGACACCACCATGCTGAGGTTACTCTTTATAATTGTTAAATAAGTTGCTGAAATCATCAACTAATGCATGCATCCATAACTATAGATAATATTTTGTGTTTTAAAATTAGCGAACAATCTACTTGTCTAGTTTTGCAAAGATTTAATAAGCACATTTCTATTTCTTTAATGATAGAGAGAAAAGGAAACCAAGATTTTAGCAAAATCTAGTGTAGAATTTAGTTATAATTGCTGAATTTAGCTATAATATCATGCTAATAATCACTTTAGTTTTTATCTTATTTCCACTCAAGTACCTTTCTTGGTAACAGAGACACAATGAACTTAAAATTGATTGTTAACAGAAGTTTTCAAAATATCTTTTCTTTTGTGAGGATCAAGAGCTCCACACCGGAGAAAGGCCCTTTTGAAAAGGATGGATATAGGGCAGCAGGGTGTACAGGCATCCTTTTTAAATTAATGCAGTTTTAGCTGCAATCGCAGATCGGAGGCTTAATTCTATAGCAGTTTACTTCTCCCAGATGGTGGCTGGGTGTCAGTGGGGTTTTTGCCCATCTAACCACTGGGGCCAGGCTGGTAGCATTTGCTATTTCCACCATGTGGCTTCCCAAATGACCTTGGATGTGGGCACCCAGCAGGGGAGAGAAAGCTGGAACAATTGCATGGGAGAATTGGGCCTGGCTCTGGAAGGAGCTTGTGCTGTCTTCTTGGGTGGTCAATACCCACATGTGGGTGGTCAATACCAGACCCGGGTCACAGCTAACCTCTGGGGGCCTGGGTAGATATGGAGTGGGAGGTGGGCGTCTTGCAGTCTATCTGGTGCCCAGAGAAAAGGAAGTAGAGTTTGGGGAGCAGCAAGGTGGGTGCGTGCACATTTACTCCACCTGCAATCATTCTATCCTTCACCCCACCACCCAGTGCTCTAGAGAAATGACTGGGACACGGAACTCCCCACATACAGGAAGAAAACCAACTTTAAAATGGAACTGAGGATGAAAGTTACACAATTAGGAAGACTTTGGTGTTCAAAAAATACTTACGTTTTGCACAGTAACCAAGAAGGTGCACTGAATAACCTTCTCTTTGCAGTGCCTAAAGTCTTCACTCGTTTCTTCCTCCCTATTGGATGCCTTGATTTCCATCTTCCTTCATTTTTTTCTTTTTGTTCTCTTTTTCCTTCTTTAACTCTCCGGGTTCTAGAAGATCCACAGATAATGTATGAACAAAGTAAGTCCCCTTTGGACTTTTCTTTGCCTGTTTTAGGTCAAATTTCACAAAAATGTCACACAAACATAGCTATTACCTCCCCAGATCTCACCCACTGGAGGACACTGGGTGCCTGAGAACCACATGAGCTCTTGGTCCAAAGTTCACAGCAAAGACCAAGCCTACACAGTCACAGTTGTACAAATATGACCGACACCTGGGACTGTGGTCAGCTCCAGACTGAGACTGCTCTGCGGGGTCCCCATGTGAAGAGGCCCTTTTACATCCAAAAAAAATTTGATTCCCAGAAGTCTGCTCTGCCACTCAACTTGTCTGACTGCCAGCATCAACCACAGCAACACATGAGCGAGAAAAGAAAAGTTTTCTGTTTCATGTTAAAAAGTACAAATATTATATTATTGATTCAGAAAGGAAATGTGCTGAGCGGGAACTCAAAGTGCACTGAAGTGAACCCCGGGGATGGCTTATGGGATGGGATTTAAGAACAGTTTTAGAATGAAAACAGATGTTCTCCACTAAGGAAAAAGGAAAGTTTGCATTTCTAGTTAAAGCAGCAGCAGGCTAACACCTGGACAAAGGATTTCAAAATGAAAATGTTCAATTGTGTCTATTCTCGAGAACAGTGCAGAGAGAGGAAAAAGGTAGCTCCCATTGTGCAAAGTAACAGAATCCACGTGGACGCTTGCCCGGCTCCAAGAGAAAGAAAGTGCACATGCAGCTCTCATTTCGTCTGATGATTGGAAGACAAATGGAAATGAGAGAGCCATTGGAGAAGCAGCTGGGACATCCATTTCATTTCCAGGCATGCGGTTCCTGTAGGCTAAAACACACATCCTGCCTCTCCTTTCTTGCATATTTAAACTCTCCCGTGCTTATGTCAAGTCAACCAGGCAATTTTTTCCCTAAGTTTGAAAGATTCTTTGCCTTCACTCATCTGTCACTGCTGTCATCAGTACTTAGAGTATTTCACCTGCGATTTGCAATGTGCTTACTCAGGTCTTTTATCCTCTCCACGTCAAAATAGTTTGATACCAAGTGTAATTTTGCAAAGAGAAGGATCCCGGGGGAGAGCTTTAGGAGATGGCTCTGTGTTTAACCCTGCTTCCAGAAAGAGTTAGATGCAAACACTTCCACTTAGCTCATTTGCTTCTCAAGTGAAAGGATCACTTCTGCTATCTGAACATGATACAATGGAACACTTAGGAGATGAATTTGAGAATCACCACTTGGCTACCAGACGCTTGGGCTGTATCGACCAGATGGTGAGCAGATTTAAGCAATCTTAGAGTCTCCTGGTCAATGACAAAATTTCCTGTGCATATTTGCTCCCCATTAGCATATAGAATTCATACTAGATCCATGGCTTGACACATAGGAGCCAAGCTGGCAGATTTTCAGAGAGTCCCTATTTAGTCTGGGGAAGGGATGTCCATCATTTGCCTGCAAAGCCAGGCGTGGGGTTGGGGTGGCTGCTTTTGTTTTGCTGGAGTGGGCATGCCTGCTCTCTACAAAATAAACATGGTCAACAAAAAAAGAAAGAAATCAGGCATTTGTCCTAGTCTTTCCATTCATATTGAAGAGGGAGTAGCTGAAGAACATAGGTCCTTCAGCTGTGAGAGGACTGTTCTTTATAATCTCTCCCCAGCGGTGTTTGTCAGTGCCGATCCTAACGTCATGGCTGTCACTGTGAAGAGGAAAGACCTCCTAATCTCCTATGTCATAGTAACCCACAATTCCAACAGGACTAGTTTGGTTCTGTGCCCCATGACCAACTTCCAGCTAGGCTGGCATCTGAGACCCAGGGAGTGATTTCAAGGGAGTCATGGTCATCCTGGGAGCTCCTGGAGGGTCACTTGCTAAACATTCTACATTATAATGTAAAAAATGACCTCAAAAGTAATCACATTAAATATCAGCTTTGGTTCTTCAAATAACATTTTACATTTACCAAATCAAGTCTAGCCTTGCAAATTCTGGAATTAAAAGAGGCATCTTGTATGTTCCTGCTCAGATGTATAATCTAAGATATGTAAACAATATTAGCAATTCAAATAACCTGCAGGATGTGAAGAGCTAGTCTTCAGTGAGGTAAAAGAGATCTCAGAATAAATAAATGGCTCCATGGGAATGCGTAGATAGCTACCTGTATTTATTATGTGCTGTAGGCCAATATAGCATCCCATTGAATGGTCCATGGCTAGAAGGCTCTGCAGACGTTTCTATGGATGAGGAAACAAATACTTAGCTTCTGAGATTCACACCCAGACCTGTCTGGGTCCAGAATGAGACCTACTCTGGAATCTATCACATAAGTCAGCCTTACGAATGAAAGGCTAATAAAACTTCAGCATTAGTTTAGTCCTATGTGTAGCTGTGATCCCTTCCATTCTCCTTTCAAAATCACCTCTCCAAAACGCGTATGGGATGTGTGCAGTGAGGGTAAGAGTGACTGGAAAGTCCCTGAGAGGCTGCACTGCTGCGGCAGAAAATCTGTTAAGAGAAGCCCCCTCACCCCCAGGGCCCCTGGCCTCCTGGGCCTCCTGGGCTCAGGGGTTTCTGCTGGCTTTGCCAGACTCAGCTCTCAGTCCCCTCCCTTCCACATCCAGGAGCTGGGAAACCAGGTATCCCCCCAAACCACAGAAATCAAGCCTTGATTTTTGCATTTTGTAACACACAAAATAAAATGGTTTAAGATAACAGGACTCAAAGTTTTCATTTTTACAGCTCCTGAAAATCCAAGTTGTAATATAGGCATGGCTTTCAAATGGAACTCTATTTGACGTAATAACCTCCTGTTTCGATGGCTTTGCTGACACAATGCCCTGTTAATTATCATTCCCAACTCCTCTCCATCTATCCCCCAAGTGAGGATGCGTGAATAGTGCCAGGCTGACGTGGTGGGGTTCTTTTTGCTTCAGCGAGAACAAGAAGTGAGACAATGAGCATTCAGGGAGGCTTGGGGGCTGCGCTGGAAGCTCACTAAAGATTAACGAGCCTGGTCTCACTCGCCACTCCCGGTGGAAATAACGGGGCCCCTGGCTTTCAATGGGAGTTTCGCAGGTACGGCTCACAAAGATGCAGGCATAGAAAAGATCCAGTCCCTGGCGAGTCCTAGTGTAGGTGGGCATGGCCACATTCAGCAGCAAGTGACCTTTGGGGAAGTGCTCATTTAACCCAACTTCAGAAGTGACCACAATAACCTAACACAAAGAGGAACGTAAATTGGCAGAAAAACACAGTGTAATAGACCCTCTCACACTGCGCTCAAGGGGACTCTGGGGACCGGCCAATCCATGCGAGAAGAATGGTACAAGCTACTCGGGCGCCACAAGATTAATCACCACCGCGATGCAGATTTAGCCCGTTAGGTGAAAAGATAAATGTGTAAAAAGCTGTGTCAAAACCCATGGTGTGGCCCACATGGCATTTCAGGGTCAGTAATTGAACTTCACTCTAATTATCCTGGGGAGATAATATTAACTTAGAGTCGAGTGCGAGCCAGCGAGTCCATAACTCATCACTCGATGGGCTGCTCATCGCATTGTGTTATTGAAATATGATGGCTCCATTTTTATCCTGTCATAATGACAACTGATGTGCTTATTTTCTTTCTCTGCGCCTCTAGGGGATGATGAAATAGTAAGCAAACATTCTTTCTGGTGAAAGAGCAGCACTTTATCACGCCGGCTTCAGTTCTGAAAAAGCACTGTGAACTCAGAAATTATTTCCTGGAGCAGAAGCTGCCCCGTTGCTGTACCGGCCAGGGTGGTGGTGAGCTGGCTGGCGGCAGGGGCTGGCCCTGGCAATCCTTGCTCTTCTCAATGACTCAAGACTCCTCTTGGCCCAAAAGCATGGTTCTGTTACTCATTTCTTGGGATTCTGAACCGTCCAGGACACTTTGATTTACTCTCATTGCAGGGTGGAGTGTTTGGGAAGGAGTAGAGATTTATTGAAAACTTAACTCTCATTTTATTGTTATGCTTACGGATCAGGCTTCAAAACTCACCATGTCCCACTTCCTGCAAAGGGCTGGCATTGCAGCTGTGCCTTTAGAATTGAGATCCGAAGCAGCTAAGGTTCATTTTCCACCTTTTTGACTTTGCTTCCTTGGTGATACTTTTATTTTCTTCACAGATTTGTATCTGCTTTCTCAGAGGCATTCTTAATAAATTATAGACAGATGCATGGAAGAACTCTTCTGCTTCATAACTTTAAGGTACTTTCTCACAAAATTTAAAGTACGTAGTTTTATTGCTCATTTGAAATAAGGCTAATGAGTCTATTTCTGTGAGCTGGACAGAGAGCGCATTCAGAAATACAGAAGAAGGGGTGAAGAGAGACGTGGAAGAAGCCAGGCGCTCCCTTCGAGGCAGCAGGAGAGTTCCAGGTTAGCAGCGGGGACCCTGCGCACGGACACCCGCTAAGACAAGTGTGAGGACAAATTCAACTGCAATTAAGAAACACAAGCGGGTGGGGCACAAGTGCCTTTGATGAAGAGGCTGCTGAAAGGATGAGAACTGGGATGGGAGAATGAAGGCAGCCCTGCCCCGCCCCAGAGCCTCTCATGACTGGAAAATTAATGGAGATTTTCCTTCTCAGGGACATGGTGGTAAATAAAGGCATTCAGAAGCCCTCTGCCCTCCCTCTGGGGAAGTTTATACACAATTTGACAGTTTGCTATTTTAATTGAGAACAGAAAGCCAGTGCAGAATCCAAGATCTCAGGGAAAAAAGGAAGTGTGTCTAAAGTCATCTTCATTTGGTCCTTAACCTCATGGTGCCCAAGCATGGCCCCCAGGGCAGAAGTGTCTGCTCTATTGTTGCTTGGGCAGAAGTGAGCTGGCCTCCTGGAGGGACGCCTCTCTAAGTTACACATTAGCTTTTATTGTTTGCTCTTCAAAAGAGTCTCCAAGAAAGCCTTCCGTGTGAGAGGAAAATCGTTTCATGCTGATTCCAGTACCCAAGAATAAGGCTCCAAATCACCTGGTTCCTGCTTTCCTGGTCCTTGCCAGGGCGTTCAATGGATTACGGAGCAGAGGTAACATTTTTAGGACAATTTATGGGACCGACTGAGCCTGACTGACACTGTCTATGAATTTGGAGTTACTGGGAAGACAGAGAGTACAGGCTGACTTATTACCATCGGCTTGGATTTTTGATGGCATCAATCAAATGTCAGGGTCACCATAGTAAGAGTCTCTCTCTTCTTAGTTATCCTGATTTCTGAGCTAGATAATCTGAAGGACATCATTCATTCATAATCACCAACTGCAGACTTTCTAATGGGGGGAATCACAGGAATTTCCACTCATGTTTCCTTTTGGGGTTTTCTGGTCAGTCATTACCTTAACATAGGAATAAACACAGAGAGCAAAGCCCCTCGGAGTTGGAGATAATAACCCCTCAGAGAGCTCAGCTTCCTTATGAAAAACAAACAAAAATATTGGTAGTAATGTAGTAACCAATTCAAATCAGCTAAGTCCACATGGACACCAAGAGGCTGGTCTTTCTGGAAAGGAAGTAAGGAGTGATAGGAGGTGTAGTGCGTGGATACAGCTTCCCTCCACAAGCTGCAGGACTGTGCAGTGTTACCCTGGACATCTGAATGTCAACAGGAAGGGATTTGCAGGATGAATGTGAAAAAATCTACTCACACAAACTGCCAATCCCAAATAGAACAGCCCAAAATCATTCTCAGAAGTCTATTGACTCAAACTCATTTTTCCAGTTTTCTAAATATAATTTTAAAGCATCCACTTTCTTTAGAGATATCCCAGTCAGCTGGGAAGACAAAACAACATTTTAAAAAGACATTAGGTTCATATTTACATGAAAGATCATGACAGCCTAGTAAAGCATTACTCTCTATAAAGTATTATGCATTTTAAGGGTCTTCATTATTTATGTTTTAAAATTTTCTTCCTACACATTTGCAGTATATAATGGAAGTTCCCTATGACATTTATAAAAGAACAGCTATGATCTGCTAGCTAAATGGTATGCAATGTTCTATAAATTATAGTCTGAAATTTCCTCTAATGTTCAGTATTTCTGTGACAGATTTTTCTCCAAGAAAAATCAGAAGGAAATGTGCAAAGGAATAATCTGTTATAACTGTGTTAAAGGCATGACTAGAACATTACTCTCAAAGTACTTGGGGTGGGAAATGGGAAGATATTTATTTGGTGGTTTATTCTACTACACCTAGAATCTTTTTTATTTATATAGACAGGCATTGGTGTCTTAATTGATAATATTGCACATTATTCTTCAATTTTTGTTCAAGATAACTTTGCTTTGTTAATGTAAATCAATCCATGCCCCCTACCATTGCTTTTTTCTAAACAGCCCTGGTTTTAGCTGGGGTCAGGTCACCTGGATGAGGGAAGGCCTCAGTTCACTTGCAGTTGAATAGGACATGTGACCAAGCTTTGGTGAGTAATGCAAGTGTTGTACGGCAGCTTTGGGGGGAAAGTCCTATAGGTGAGGTAGCATATGCTCTTGGCATATTATCATCTCTTGCTTCCAAATTCCTTCTTGAAATGTGATTTGATGAGTCCCTTGCCTCCTGGAAGATGTGGTGACCCCACGCCCAGGACATGGAGCTGTAGAATGGCTGAGCTCCTGATGCTTGCTCTGGAATGCTGCCATCTGAGTTGTGATGTAAGACAGAGATGGGCAAACTCTATCTGTAAAGAGCCAGAGAGAAGATATTTTAGCTTTGTGTACTATGAAATCTCTGTCACAAACATTCAACTGTACTGTTATAGTGTGAAAGCAGCCATAGTCAGTTAACTAAGTAGTGGGTATAGGTGTGCTCCAATAATACTGTGCTTTATTTACAAAAATAGGCAGGAGCCTAGATTTGCCCCATATGCCGTAGTTTGCTCACTCTGTATGTAAGAAATAAAAGTCTCTATAGATTAGTCTCTGTCAAAAAACAAATCTCCTCACTTAGTATAATGTCCCTCAGATTATTCACATTCTCAAAATGTCAGGATCTCTTTCTCTGTTAATGCTGAAAAATATTCCATTTTATATAGATATAAATATGGGTGTGGATGTGGATAGATATAGAAAAAGGGAGAGACAGAGATAGAGCTGCACAGAGAGAGTTCATCATTTCTGTATCCACACAGATAGACACTCTGTGCTGGTTGCTGGGAATAAGGCTTCAATAGCCATGGGAGTGCAACTATCTGTCTCTTCAAGGTATTTATTTCATTTCTCTTGGATATGGACCCAGAAATGGAATAAGGTAGACACAGAATAAAAAATATTGCATGGCCTCACTTATATGTAGAATCTATATAATTGGCATTCATAGAACCAGAGATCAGAATAATGGTTATCAGGGGCTGAGGGAAGATGGGGAAAGGGAAGACATTGGTCTAGAGGAATAAAGTTGCAACTATGTAAGAGAAATAGGTTCTAGAGTTCTAATGTCCAGCATGATGACTAAGGCTAGTGATACTGTATTGTGCACTTGACATGTTCTATGAGAGTAGCTCTCAGGTGTCCTCATCTCACACACACGTGCACACACACAGTAACTATGTGAGAAGATCACTTGACTATAGTAACCATTTCACAATGTATACATATACCAAAATATGCTGTATACTATATATATATATATAGTATATACTCAAAATATCTGTTGTTCCAGCCTTATATTATAGATCTCTGTTATTTACAGTCAAACCTAATCCTTACTGACTCAAATTCTCATGACATGGTTTTTTATAGTGCAGAAATTTTCCTTCCTTTTTCTCCTAACTCTTGAATCTCTTCCCTCTCTCTTCCTCCTGCACGTTCTTTCTGTTGCTCTCTCCTCTCCATTCTCTTTCATTTTCCTCAACATATTCCTTTCTTTTCTCATATTCTGTATATTAAATGACAGTACCGCTGTGTATCCCTTAATTGATGGAGTCTAAAGAGTTTGTAGAATGAAAACTGTACCACAGCATTTCTCCTTGTGCTTACAGTCGTTACACACACAAACCTTTTCCCTTGAGCACTATGTTTCCAAAATAATGCATTGCTCTTCAGATGTTAAGAATTCAAAAGAAGAGCAAAACACCCCTCCTAAAAACAATCAACAGCAAGATCGCTAAGCATGAGATGTCAGCCTTTACCTGGACGAGGTTTCATGAGTGGATTGCAGTGCCATCCGTAGCTGCTGCCTATGCTGAGTAGAACATCTTAAATGTATGAAATAAGGCACCCAGATTCTTATCCATCTCTACTAAGAATGTTATTCTCCTGTTCTAAGATGCTTTTGTCCATGCATATAGTGCAACTTAAAATGGATTATTTTTCTCTTGTTTCTACCAATAAATGGATACATAGATGGGAGGCTAGCAATGGTTAATTAAGCGTCAGTGCTCTGTCTCTGATTTATTGGCGAAGGTTGTTGTAATAAGAAATAAAGGAATGTGTACACCTGAATATTTATGTTTATTGATAATTATTAAAAAATTCTTACATTGTTTTGAATTCTTCCACTACTAAAATTTTACCAAAGCCTCTTGTGTATAAAAGTCCAAGAGAAAAGCAGTAACTTTATGGACAGTTTCAAAAGTGGGGGGTCCAAGGGGAGCTGCATGAAGATAAAGGCTGGGTCCCCTCTGTTATGTCTGTAGCACCAAGCCCCATGGGGAACACAGAGTAGGCTTCTAAGAGATCTGTGCTCAATAAATAAATGCAAGAATTGATAGGCCCTGGTTGGATTGCTCAGTTGGTTAGAGCGTTGTCCTGTTATGCCCAGGTTGCAGGTTCGATCCACTGTGAGAACCTACATAAGAATCAACCAATGAGTGCATAAATAAGTGGAACAACAAATTGATCTCTCTCTCTCTTTTCCTCTACCTCTAAAATAAATAAATATATAAAATTTAAAAAAGAAATTGATGAAATAATTCAACAAATTTGCTGATCTTATCATCCGTTAGAAAACAGTGATTGGGCTTCAGCTGGAGTTGACTTAGTGATGCCTGATACCTAAATAATAAGCTGTTTTTGAAACAAACAAAACAGGAAACAAGATTAGACGTTTACTTACCCTCATTCAACTTGACTAAATTTTTACTAGATTTGAGCAAGTCTAGCTTGTGGAGAGAGAAACTACTTTGCTATAAATTTATAAAATATAAGATCACCTACCACTATACTGACAATGAACTCCCATCAAGAGATTCTTACGTATAATCATTCTTTATTACCTCTTTTATGTCCAATATTAAGAGAAAATAATTATTCTAATAATGTTATTATACAATAACTATATCCAAATCACAATAAAATGAATGTATCATATGACAGTTCAGTGGAGAAAATATAGTTGGAAATTTGACATTTAACAATGACAAATAGTTTTACATGAAAGGTAGTTTCATCAATACATAACAATGCATTGCATGTTAATTGTATGTTCC
The DNA here is from genome assembly GCA_004026765.1 of Micronycteris hirsuta. NCBI lineage: Eukaryota > Metazoa > Chordata > Mammalia > Chiroptera > Phyllostomidae > Micronycteris > Micronycteris hirsuta. The sequence goes on along the minus strand of PVJI01007277.1, from coordinate 16,923 downwards.
ATTAAATTTTTCTCAAAGGTAAAAATCTCAGACCCTATGACATCTCAGGAGATAGAGCTGTGGTCCTTTATTTTATTTAGTTTTCTATTTAGTAAAGAAGAAGTGTAAATATAAATTTAATAAGAGAGTTACAGATGGAGTGTTAAGATGATTTTTGATAAGCCTAAATTGAGCTTACTAGGACTCTGAATTCTAGGGCATTGTATTAAACTTAATAGATGTGAATGATTTAGACACAGACATGAGAGCCTGAGGAACAGAGTTAACAAAGACAATCATTGTTGACTATCTTCTTAGGTTGGCTCCCCTAGAGCCAGAATTAGAGAGGCGAAAGTTTGGGAGGTGGTCCTAGGATGAACAAATTTGGAAGTGCTAAAAGAAAAAAGAAAGGGATACTAATAAAAGGAAGGGTACTTTTGCAGCAACTGTGACTCTATCCCAGGGGATTGGACAGTACACATTCTAGGTGGTCCCACGGGGAAGAGAAGCTGGGCTGTTCCCTCTAAATCCCTCCCATCTCTGGATGAGAGCCATTCCTGGTGCCTGGTTTGCTAATTCCACAGCACACTGAACTCCCCTGCAACCTGCAGGCAGAAGAAGCCCTCAGCAGGCAGTGCCTAATGTAGGAACGAGCTTCGTTAGGAGGCCAGTTTGTGCAAAGGGTTAGTAGACAGGCTATCCAAAGTGTCTGTTTCAGTTATAAACAGAAAGGAAGTCCAATTCTTCTTGAAAGATTTACTTTTTGAAGTAATATAGGGAAATGACTCTCAAAAAGTAAGTGGGCCATTTTGTTTTTGTCTTTAAATGAAGACATCCATAATTCCAGTTACGTTCAGTGTTTTAGCATCTATGGATTGCCTAAAACTCAGACTCTATGGGATCAAGATTGCTTGCCAGAAATGCAATTGTATGAAGAAATTAAATGAAATCTAGAGAAAGTTTACTGAATCCAAACTCTACATCATAGAGAACATACAATATAAAAATTACTAGGCATGGAAGACCTTAGGGAAATATGATCTCTTATCAGAAGGGAAAAACATTCAATGGAATAGTCAGAGAAGACAAAAATGTTGGGTTAGTCAACATAGATGCTGGAGGAGCTATTATTCTAATGTTCGGGAATTCACAGGAAAAGAGTGGACAGAATGGGTAAAGCAGAGGGAGAATCTTACCAATGAAACGTAAACTATGCTGGTGAGGAATAGAATGCTTTATGAGGACCTAAAAAAATCAATGCTTGGTAACCCAGAATTTGATCATTAATTCACGCAACAGACACCCAGAGTCTGTTTTGTACAGAACAGTCTTCTGGACTGTGGGGAACAGGGTGATCAGAGAAATCACATTCTAGGAGGAAGACATCTAAGATATAATTATATAAATATAAAGTATAATGTCAGGCAAAAATTACACGTGCTATAGGAAAACTAAACAGGGTCTAGGGATAGAGGTTTGCAAGGGATGATATTTTAGATGGCGATTTCCTGAAGGCAGAAAAAGCCCTTGCACCCCGGGCTGATGTGACATCTGGTGTCTAAACGAGGGAGATGAAGTGAGAGCCAGAGTTGGGGGAGATACAGGTGGCCAGACCCCGAGTGACTGTGTTGAGGTGTTGGAGTTGAGTTTTTAGGCAGCGGGACAAGAACGTTTCTCTCACTTCGCAGTGTGCATTTTCTTTCTCCCTTTGTTTACCCTCGTCTCTGAGGAAGAATACTTCCCCATTGCTGAGGAAATATCAAGGTAGTCTACAACTGATACCCTGGCTTCTAAACTTCGCTGGGGCATACAGTACATACACTACATCAATATATACAATATATAAATTGTATGTAACAGATGGGAACCTGGAATAACAGAGATACAAGGAGGGGTAGGCGGGGTGGGTGGGTCTCCTCTCAGTATCTGAACTCAAGCAGAAAGACTTCAGGCTTGGCAAGCAGTGCTGGGCTTTAGTGTTCTCCAGTGTCAGTTACAATGACAAAGGCCAGAAAGAAAATTGGGGAAATGTCTTATTATGACCCAAGATGAGGAAAGCCAAATTCTACTATCAAATACAGGTTTACTAGTTTACAAAGGACAGGTTAAGGTCATTAACATTTGTGTTAGTTTCATAAAGTTTTTCATGAAAAACAGATGTAGATTTTTGGAAAGAAATTCATTCATACAGTAAAATAGATGTATTTAATTTCAAGCATTTTGAATAAATTGGGCTAAGAATCAAGGAGTCTCCTCCGTTCTCAGGAGACCTGGTCCTTTCCCCCCTTTTCTTCTTCCCTGCCACCTCTCCACTGTGGGCCCCATCACCAGCACGGATGAATGCAGGGCCTTCTGTCACTGTGGTCACTGAAGTCTGATGGACACATGGAGCCGGAATTGTGCAGATCATGAAGGTGAAGATTAAATACTTCTGTGTAGAATCAAAAGTGTGTATTGGGGGTCTTTGCCAATACGAGGGGAAAAGTAAAAGAATAAAGAGAAAAAAGGAGAAAAGAAAATGTACACATGGAGGGGTGGGGTGGAGGCATGTCTTTGAAGGCACACACACACACACTCTTTTATAGCTCTCTCACACACACACTGACGTACTCACACATTCTGAGCAATGAAGGTCAGAGAATTAAAAATAATGAAACCCATGAATTAGTGATACCACCTTCAATTAACTCTTCTTTCCTCATCCACTTCCTTTACCAACTACATTCATGTTGCAAATGATTACCTGAATTTGACAACAAATAATAGCTGAAGTTTTCCTCAGAGTCAAGAATAATCTCTCCAGGAAGAGTAATGTGGGACTTCATTTGCAACATGAAGGTGGCACCCTTCTTTGGCCCAGCATCAGCCCATCTTGCCAGTTCTGATGAGAGAACACTCAAATGGACCCTTGAATTTTCTCTTTCAAAGAGAAAAGCAGAAAGCACACCAATATGAATATAACATAAATAATTTGTATGCACAATTTGATAAAATGTTATTGCAGAAATATATACTCAGGTGTCTCAAAAATCCACATGTTAGCCCTAGGTATCATCTTATTTAAGCACATTTATAATTTGTTCATTTTATTCTGTGCCTTCTCCATGCCAGGGCCTGTGCCACATTACAGGGAGCTCTGCCAATGGCATCAAAAGACCCCAACAAACTGTCTACTTTTCCAGGAAGCAAGTACTGCAAGGAAGGGAAACAACCAGTTGTGCAGAAAGAGATAAATCTTATGACAAAAAGCCATTATCTAGAAAATGTTGATAGTCTTGACTTTGACAAGGCCAACTTGTTCAAAGAAGTATTTCAGGTGCATTGGTGAAGCAGATCATTTTGGATTCACTCTCAGAAAAATTAATTCCTAAAGCTCAGCCGATAGGGATTCCCTCCATGCAAAACTTCCACGTGTCCAAAATTCCCAACAATTCTTTGGCACTTCACAAAACTTCCAGATGCCCTCTTCTATGGACAGGTTGCTATGCCTGAGTATAGAGTAATGTGAATGACCGACAAGCTTATCTAGGCACAAAGATAAATCAAATAGAAATTCCACAAGACTGGGCATTGGAAAGCTGAATTAGCTTCTTCTTGTCACTCTTGGTCTGTACACCAGGACAGTCCCTTTAACCTCGCTGAATCTCAGTTGTCCGAGTTATAAGATTTGGACTTAGAGTTCCACATGCCCAAGTTCTTGCTAACACTAAATGACTTTCTGTCTTCTCAAACTTCAATCAATTTGCCACAACTCTCGGCTGGCCATTACAGCTTCTCAACACAAGAGAAGCTGTAATTGGGTTTCCTGACATTGGGTTTCCTCCAGTCATCACTGAAGATACCTTGAGGCAGGCAAATTTTCAACTCTGGACTCCCAAGGAGATAGTTCCTGCCCCAGACAAGAGGACATGCTTTCTATCCTTTTCTAGATATTTATATATATACATTTTTGTCTTAGTCCTTCAATTATAAAATATAATTGAAGATTAGTCTTTCATAGTTTGTCTCAATCTTGTGTCGATTAAAACCACAGCCATGATTTTTACTGGCACATAGAGAAATATGGAATGGCATCTCATCCATGATCCAGAAAATGTGTTTGACTACTTATAAGAATAAAGTTATAATTTAATAATTTAAATATTTTTCTATAATTACAAAATTTTACTAATTTCAATTCTATGTAGATATTGTACAACTTCTGAAGATTGTTTGTTCTACATCAAATATTCATTTGGTGCATAAATTCTAGTTTTATAGGAACTACATCAACCTTCATTTATGTATTGCTTGATTCCTCCAGAGTTTATGGTTAAACAATCGAAAATGCAAAAAGATCATTACAGGTTTTTTAAATGACAAGTCAGCTTTAGACACATGTTTTATTTCACACATCCAAAGGAATATGAGGATTAAACAGTATAGATGAAGAAAAAAATAGAAATCCTAGTACACAGCACCTGGCTAATAGAAGTTCGGCAAGCTTATGGACAGAGAGGACATTATTTATAACAGAGTACAAGCATTAAAATTGATCACATCTTTGTCATCTAATTGCTATAGCATATTTATAATAGGAAATACTCCAATAACAATTTAAATTAAAATGATGTATTATGTGAACTTTTGGACTGATGATTGACATAGTCGGTATGTCAGTAATTACAGGTTACATAGTCCCTTGCGGGGATAAATCGCTAGTGCATCACCTACACCTTTGTTGTTCGTGACTTTTCAAATCATTGTACATGCATAACAGAATTTGACTTTGTTCGGTGAATTGAGCCGCTTTCCACTTCTGCACTCACATTAGCCGAATCCGTTTTATCTCTTTAGGGGAAAGAGGCTCCATTTACATTTACTGACTGGTATGTATAAAAGCCTAATGTCAAGAAATCCATTTGTTATTTAATAAAAGTTATCATAATGTCTTAAACGCCTGATTTATGGAGAGCTTGCAGTCACCTTGACGGCCTGCCACTTTCCTGTTGCAATTAGAAACCCAAGACAGGTCATGCCATTTACACTAGGCCAGAATAATAATGGCCTTCAGATCATGCTCCTTGACAACACCCCATTTGTCTCATTTAAATAATGAACATGATTGGTGGAAATTGCAGGCTGTAACCCTAACACACAAAGGAAATGACAAACACACTGCAATGAATAATAAGGCAAAAATTGACAGTTAACATGACCTGCTTACTGCAAATGGCTGGTCTTATATTTACTTATTTAACCTTCACAAAGCAGATTTGATAAAAATCCAGATGGTTAAGAGACAGAAAAATAAAAATGTTTTGCTAAATGTGTTCTGATAAGGAAACCTGCTTCTCAATGGTAGCAGTGCGCTTCTGATGAGGGATTGTTCTCCACCGTCCACCAATGTCAGCACTACTCCCCATGCAGAGGGACTATGTATTACCCCAAGATCACCTTCACTTTATAACTTGCAAAACTCCAAAGGCAGCCAAACCACACTGCTGTATGTGGACGGCATTCCATCACCCCCAACCAGAGGCTCCTGCTAACTGCTGACAGGAGTTAGTTCTCCTGATGACTGACATTGAGCAGGGTCAGCTCACTCCAGGCAGCAGTTGGGCAGGGGGTTGGGAATGTGTTTGGGGTTCGGACGGCTGTGTGAGAGGAGGAGAAGGGATTGATGGAGAGACACATGCAGGAAGAATGCAAAACCTGGGCTCCATGTTGGGGTGAATGGATTGATTTACAAAACAATGAACTTACCTATAGTGAGCAGAGAAGCAAAATAATGGCTCTCTTTCATTTTTTTTTTTTTTGTGTGTGTGTGTGTGAAGGGTCAGGCCATCAATATCATACTCTTAGGGAAGACCTGGGACGTCGGAAGCTAAGAATAGTACCCTGTAAATTGACTTAACTAAGTTCATGGATTGTTTTTTTTCCACAATGAGCTTCTCTGGTATCTGAGTCAAGCTGCTTCCTCCCACCTCCAAACCCAGGTCTCCAGTGGTGTTCCAGTGAAGGAGACTTTAGGTAAATAAGGAGAAGACTTCCAGGAATGAAGGAGGGGAACTTCCAGCAAGAAAGGCTGCAACTTCCAGTTAAGAAGAAGGGTACTTTTAGTTACCAAGGCAAGGGGATTTCCGGTAATGAAGGCAGAGACTTCCAGTAAAGAAGGGAGAGACTTCTGCTGAAGAAGGAGGCCTAGAGTCCAGATGCAGGGCATGAATCCGATCCAACTGGACTGGGCTGGCTGTGGCTTCTCTCCTCTGAGCCTCACCTGCCTCATGAGCAGTGACGCTACTGAAGCTGCTTGGGCAGGAGTAGCGAGACGGTGAATCACGTCTGTGAGAGATTCCAGCCACAGTCAGTGTTCAGTTTTGATTCCTCCTCTTCTCTTCCATCACATCCCCTCCTCTGCCCCAGAAATCCCTTCAGAGAGTCACTTGTGCAACCAGCACAGGTTGACGTCCCTGACATAAACCACCTTCCATTCTTTTGAAAACATGACGTTCTCTGGCGGTTTGAACGTGCATGTACATGACCTCTCTGGTCTTCCTTCACTAGCAGTGCATGACCAACTTTATCTTCTTTTCTGGCCTCAGTTATTAACTCTGGAAGCTCAACTGCAACTTGGAGCCCTTGTCCATGATCAGTCCATTCATTTCCTCATTTTCATGAATGTTTTCCTTGGAAATACCACTTCCTCTTAAGACTCAAAATGTCTAAAGTGTGTTATGTCATCTATAATTCTCTACTTAAAAAAAGGTCCTGTCTCTGGTGTATCTGCTTTGTTGGAAAGGATCCACATTCTCCCAGTTATCTGGTTGGTGCCTGGTGCAGATTTCCTTTAGTCCACTTCTGCTTTCCTGAGTCAGCTGGTCACTGTGGCCATTCTGCTAACAGCCAGGATGAGTGGGCTTTAGGCTTCACACCAAGTGCTCAGCCCACAGCCTGAAGGCCATTGTTGTCCAATTTTTATGTCTTTTGCTTAGTCTTACACACTGCAATCGCAGTTAATGTTTTTAAATCCATTGAATTTGAGCACTTTTATACCCCAGGTGTCTTACAGATAGTTCCTCTCCCCACGATCTATCAAGTTCAGATCTTATCCGCCTTCAGTGTTTTCTGGAATTGAACAGCAACCTCCACCCAGCCTTATCTGTCCCACCAGGGTGGAATGCTGTGACCCTAAAACATTTGTCACACCCAGTTTCCTGCAGAAATTTCTTCATGTGGGTGTGGAGCCCCATCCTGGGTTCCTGAGCACTGTCTAGAATCCTGCCTTATAGATAGCAGCAGTCCAACAAACACCAATAGATGAAGGGAGGCTAGAGCAACAGACCAATCTGGAGAAGTTGCTTGTGCAGGAGGTTCTTCAAGCATGCTCGGGTCCTACAAAGTGTTGAGGTCTGAGGGGACTCATGGCATGCCTACCACAGCTGCATTAGTGTTATCTAGGGATTTCTTCATGCCCTCCTACTAGCCTGACACACATTTAGGGTACTCCTCTTTTGTCTCAGCAGGTAAACCTTGGGAGTCTGTGTTCATTGACCCTGTTCTGTGCCTCATTTGATTCAACTGTGTTGCACTGAAACCCCAGTGTTCATTAATATCACCTATGACATGTGGAAGGCTCAGTATTGGTAAATACTATCTGTGTCTCATGCAGGGTCAGTATTTGTTATCACCATCTGCCTCACACTCTAGAGTCACTATTGATCAGTATCATCTCCCTTACACGGCAGGGTCAGTGTTATTTTGCATCCACAGCTGCCCGTGGTCCAATGAGGAGAGCTTGTCTTATTCCTAAGGCCATCCTTTGCCTGCCTGGTCGCAGGCCTGAGGAGACAATTTGCATAATTGGTAAAACTGAGAAGAACTATACTTAAAATCCAGAAGTGTACAGTGGTTAATGGAATTCCCTCACCCATTAAGAACTGGAATGAATTTGAGGTTCACTTGGACCTGCCAGAAGAAGGTGAGCTGAAATGACTGATGAGAAATAAAAGATTAAAACAGAAAAAGAGGCATTTAGACCTTAGATAAAAGTGTTATCTTGTCTGCCTGGGGTGAACGAAGAATTATCGCCAGTAGAATTCTTAACCAGGAGCTTCCGAAGTGTCCATAGGAACTCCTGGCCTGCAGCAGCCGGCACTGGTATCAGCTCACTTTGTAGAAAACCTCTATCGTGAGGCCAGCCAATGGGTATGATTTTTCCCTGTGTATAACAAGCTCTTTGGTTTCCATTGCTATATTGTTTTATTTCTAACAGTTAGCCTTAAAAGGAATGGAACCTACCGGCCTAGTGAGTTCTGATTGCATTAGTGCTGAATCACTTTGGTGTTATTGATAATTATAATATCTATGGGTCTAAGGGCATTTCATCATATTTCCACCAACCCTGTTTTATCAATATTGTAGAATCATAAAATGATTTTGCTCTTCCATAAACCGTGAGATCATAAAACAAAGAAGAGTGTTATAAAATATGGCTAACTACTATGCAGTTCTCCAAATATGTTTAATCACATGTCTTCATCATATGCTAGTCCCTTTGCAAAATAACTGCAAGCTGACCCATCTGGTGTAGCATGAAAACGTAAGAGAAGGCAGCATAAATTAAATCATGGGCCACAGGGGTGTTGCCTGGATCAGGTGAGCAACTTAGCCTGCCCAAATCTCAATAGTCATCTACATAACGGGATGCTTCAGGGGTTAACTGTAAGGTATATAATACAATACACAGAAAGCCTACAGACTCCACCTGAGATAACAGGAAAAAGCACTCAGTAAATGGTGGCTGTTATTATGAGACACTCTGCTACCCTTGTACCTGACACATGATCAAGAGCAATGGTGAAGTTCAGTGGTGTTAAATAACACAATGCAGCAGTGTCTCTGATGTAATGTGCTGACATCTATTAAAACTGCATCTTGCAACCCGGGACCACCCACACATGATTCTTGAGGTTTTATCCATTCTACATAGTCAATGCTTGCTAACGGTTGGATAATAGATGAACAAATAAATGGCATTTTTCTATAGGTTTGCATATGTCTCCTAGAGATATCCCCTTACAACATTATATTATAACTGAAAATTTCTCTGTCACTGTAACACCTTTGAAGTTGCATTTTTTCTGCTGTTAGAAAATTATTGCTATTGTTTTAGCTAATAATTTCAGTTTCTTGAAATTTTTGGTCCTATGACAGGAGTGAACGATTGAAGATAAGGATTTATATCAGGTTGGTTACAAGGCACATTAGACCCCTTTTAACTACAAAGGCAATTCAGAAGAGAAAAAAGAAAAAAAAAGTTCGTATTAATCTAAGCATTGTTTGTTACCATTCATTCTAATTTTTGAAGTTTCTGGTAGTATCCTTGAAACATTTACATACATCCTGAGCACTTGTCTGCCAAGTACTAGTAACCCAACATGATTGAGAATGGCCAGGATATTAAACGTCAAATATCAGGGTTAATTATGGGAAATCTGACAAAGCCCGAAACTGTGTGTGGAGAGGGGAGGAAAGACTGTCTTTTTTTGACATTCTAATGGCTGAGAAGCCTTTACTCTGTCAATCAAGAATCTCTGAATGGCCTGGAATTCATTTACCATTAGTAACTGTTGTGGGAAGCAGCAAGAGGACATTCTGTTTTCAAATGTAAATATCACTGGCATTTGAAAACCAGTTGGGGACTTTGTTTTTAATCCGAATATATCAAAACCCACCAATATCTGCTGTTACAATAGGTTTTATCAACTGATTTTGTTAAAGGCTATGATCATGGTAAAATAATGAAGGGTTTGTAAGGATGGGGATTGCGTTTGTGACCTATATACGCAGGAAATTAGCATATGCCAAATATGTCATGGCCTTGCTTGCTGTCAGGGTGCCTGGCCTAAGTCTTCCTTAATACCAGGAGATGATACATATTGACTGAGTCACTCTGCCACTACTTTATTTCTAAAAATAGCTCAACATTGCACAGCCTGGCAATGAGACTTCTCAGGATAGCTTTGCAAAATAAATGGCTATTTTTTTGTGTGTAAAACTGCCAATCAATGGGACAGCCACTGACCCAATCTTACTAACCAATGCATTCTAGAAATGAGACTACCTTGGAGCTTTTTCAGTAAACACACACACACATACACACAAAACTGGAATTTATGTATATTTCTTTCTTTTTTTTTAAGATTTTATTTTTATTTATTTTTACAGAGAGGGGAAGGGAGGGAGACAGAGAGGGAGAGAAACAGCAATGTATGTTTGCCTCTCACATGGCCCTCACGGGGACCTGGCCTGCAACCTAGGCATGTGCCCTGACTGGGAATCGAACCGGGACCCTTTGGTTCCCAACCCGCGCTCAATCCACTGAGCTACACCAGCCAGGGCGGAATTTATGTATATTTCTTAAAGCTGTTTCAAACTTACCAGTGAGATGTCATATCCCTCCTGTAACCTACGTCCTTATGTCTAATATTTATCCTTATGACAATTAGTTTACTTACTTTTAGGAGTGGATTCTTGCTCTCTGTTAATAAAATATCTCCAATAATAAGCTTCATGATGGCCACTTTGGGGGGGTTCAAGGGAAAGGTGTGGTAGACAGTTCCTGGACATCTTAGGGGGCATCTGTGATCACTACAGCAAAGGGGCGAATCCAAAATATAATCCAAGTGGACTTTTAAAAGCACTGCATGTAAATGTAATTAGAATATGTGTACATTTTAAAGTGAGAGAACCTGTGTAATGAAAAATCATCTTACATCCTTATTCGTTCAATTGTTCCACATCTTAGCAGCTCATGACTTTCTGGGTAAAGTTGGTGACGTAAAATTCACTCTTTAGACGTCTAAAGAGATGATGGAGCTAAGACTAGACAAAAGGTGACACTGTGTATCACAGCAGCTGACGTGATGTCAGGACTGTGAGTAAATGGCGGGAATGTTCCCATAGCCAGGCTTCCAGCAGGGCGGTGGGGCTCTGTGGAGAAGTAACACCACGAGGTCCTCCATCTTCCCCTTGTGTCCCCAGGCAGGGGCGGGCGGGGAGAGCTCTGCCTGCGCCACCTTGGAATTAGGCCGCCACCCATTCTGTCCCTTTGCTTCCTGCTCTTCAGTTTCCTTGCACCTTCTCATTGTGACCTGATCTATGGCAGACGAAGGAAATAAACATTAAAAATGAATAAATGTTCACCACTACTGTTTAATTCATTCTCATATTATACAACGCATCATTAGTTTTGACTGGCCCACTCCAGTAAGGAGGGTTACATAAGGCCATGAGATAAGAAAAATGGCTTCAGACACCCACTGAAATACTGTGAGCTCAACTTTATTGAAGCAACTTCTCCTGGGGTGTGTCCCAGACACTCATCATTAATGTACCAATCAATCATTGGAACAACAATCACAGAAAACTCTGGAACCTGAATTTGAGAGAAGGGTTTCCTTGGGAGCAAATGAGACATTATTCGAATCCTTAATATTCAGGAGTTTGCAACATTTTCACATGTGATCTTCCCTCCTTCCACAGTGAGTCTCCTGTGACCCACACAGAACATTTCTTCTCGTCTGGGATCAGGTGTCTTTGAGAAATGGTGTCTGACCACGGCAGTAAGAGTGCCCATGCCTGCCCAGATCCTTGAGTCCTTGCCATGCGTGTCACTTAAATTATGTTGCCTTAGTCCGGGTCTCTGGTCATAGGGAGGTCTAAAATGTCCCCTCCAAACAAATGCCATAATATGAAATAAAAACAGTTACTTCATTTTGAATAAAGCTTTTACACTTGTGGGCTGGGGAATGTGTTTTATTAGCTTATTACCCACCTGTCACTCCAGACCGTAACACCCTATGCTGGAGAGAGCAATGAAACTGGAAATCCTCAGAGAATCACTCTAAGAAATGAATGTTCAAATGCAGGGAAGGGAAGGGGATGCAAATAAATGTTATGTGTATATGACTGTGTACATATTTCTGGTTTTTAATGCATAGATGTGCAGATTTATTACACAGTCACATTTTAAAATGAAGGGGCTTCAAGCTCATCTTGACATCAATATGCATCTTTAATTCTGTTAACTACTAAGGCAAATGTAATAGTGCAGTTTTGTGGCTTATAGCATGGGATGATTTATCTGTCTCTTTATAAGGACCATGTTAACCATGTGTTTTATTCCCGTGTGCCATGCAATGTTAGTGACTTTCTGATCAGAGGGGTGAGCTGGCCCCGCTTCAGGAAGTGCTGCGTGTTAGCCCGGAAAAGCAAACTCAGCCAGTCTGTTAGAACACGGAGGGGTGCCACCTATGAGGCCCATTGAAAATCTCTCACAGGCCAGAAAATACTTGAGATGTCTAGGATTTCTCTGCAATTCCACGACACTGTTTGCCCTCTGTTCAAAAGTATAGCATTCCTGTGAACACTTCCATAAGCAAAAACGGTGTAAAGCGAAGAAGTAATTACCATGAATTTATATGGAAACATTTTTAGCATTCCCAGACCCCCCAAATAACCTACCAAATTATACCAAATAACACATAAAATCTGAAATTACACTAACCTATAGTAAAAGCGGTGCCACTCCTGGCTCAGTCTGCTGCCTCTGTGAGTGCTCACTGCAAAAACAAATGCTAAACACTATTTTTGCCTTTCACTTTTGTTCTTAAAAGTGAAAATCCTATTCAGTTTTCTTGGGGCTCACAAAAACAGGTACTAGAGTACGTCTCTCTTCAAAGCCAAGTGCATAATATGAACTTTTGAAAAGCAGAAGGTTACCTGTACTTTAAACTAGAATGTTCATAGAAGGGAAAAGAGAACTGATTTACTATGTGCCATAATTAGGCCCAGGTTTCAACCCATTACTTCTTCTGAGTAATGACTAGCCTGTATTCTTCCCAGTGAGATCAGGGATGGAACCCAGACCTCCTGAAACATTAGCTCCTCCCTCTACCTGAACTGAAGTTCACCTCTCTCCTCCAGGCTCTCATTACAGAAAAGAGCTTTGATCATACAGTTTTAATCCCAAATTGGCCCACTCAGTCCCAGAGACATTCCCAATAATGTCCGCACAGCTATGAAGAACACCCTGCTCTACTGAGTTAGATGTGTCTGATGCTGTTGTTCACACAGCAGGTGTGATTACTATGGAACAATGCTGAAAACAAAAGTAATTTTGAGTCTTTTAATGCAATTTTCTTTCTTGGACTACCTCAATAAATCAGTAGCTACCTTTCAAAATCCTACTTGTTAATATTGGAATTTTATTTATTTTCTACAGCTAAAATTTATTGTATTTATTTCTGTATTAAGAGGCATTTAATTTTGTAGGAACAAATATATTCAAAACAATTTATCCCCAACTATGTTTCCGAATGCTATTTTATTAATAAATCTTTTGTAGTATTTATTAATTTTTCCATCCCTACAAATAACTTTTAGAGAATTTCTTTTTGTAGTAGCTATTATTAGCAATGAAAATAAGATGAAAACTAGGTGAGGTACCATTTCTGAGAATTACTATATAAAATGTGGACATATCTCTATGTTAATTTAGGTGAAACTCTGATAACATAGGATTTTTCATGGCTTCTTTAATTTTCATACTGTTTTTATTTAATGAGTAGATTTTTATCTATTGCTTTTGATGAGAAAAAGAATGAGAGTGAATAAGGAGGCAGAGGAAAAGCAGGGAGAGAAGAAGAAGAAGAAGAGAAAGGAAGAAAAGGAGAAGAAGGAAGAAGGAAGAGGTGGGAGAGAAGGAGGAGGAAGAAAGGGAGAGTGATTTATGGGCGGGAAGCAATTGATGAGTTGTCAGTTGCACAGCTTTGTGTTTTGGTCCTTCAGAAAGAATTAAAAACAAATCACAACCATATTTTACATCAAAATCACTCAAATTGCTTAGAAAATTAAGATACATGCAGTGAAAGCAACATCGCACACTAGTGAATACAGAGGTCCACATGTTGCAGGTGGTAAATGGTTTGGGCTGCAGTTACCCAAACTATCAATCATCTCATTTAAAACATTTGAAGAAAGAGTTAGGTAGTGTTCAGAAATGTTTCACAGGAGCAATGTTTTTAGGCCTGCCAATAGATTAAAGTGTAGTTCCATAGAGAGCACATATGAATCCAAATAAAATGGCCCATGGGTATTCAACCCCTCCCATGATGCCAAGGGTAAGCACATGTTAAGAGAAGAAGCACAGCATTTGCCTTTACTCAGTTAAGTCATGGCCTCTCTGCACACATTGTGTCCTCTTAGGATGGAAAGTGCCTTCTGCAAAAGCATTCAGATCCATTGCTCTGTAGGCAGCAATCTATCATCATGTGCAGTCAACAAAAATGCAAAAGCAGCGGCAGCAACGATTGGGTATGGCCACACACTGAAACGTCACTGTTGAGTCCCTGGGCAAAGAGGCTCTGGGGCAGTTTCACCCATTTGCAAGCCAACTCTCATACAGCAATTGGAACTTCACAAAGATGTATCCAAACCTATGCTAGAGAAGGAAGTCACCATCATAATTCGCCTTAGCAAGGAGTGGGCAAAAACTCAAGACAACTTTGCTTTTCTATTATAATAATTACCTCATTGAAGCAATAATAGTAATTTCTCTAGGTAGCCCTATGTGGAAATTGTCCCGAGGGCTTGTCAGTGTTCATTATTTAAATTAATATCGTCATGGTCATCCAAGCACCTGATCTATGAGAATGGTCTTTCAGTTGCCATAGTTTTACATCTATTGATTTCTTAGCTAGATTGTGGAGAGAAATGCAATGTACAAAATATGTTTATCTGGCTTCATAAACATGTGTTATTGTTTTATATTTGGCAATGACTTAGAAATTCAGATCAGATACATACAGAAGATGCACTTGTAAATGGAAAGAGAACTCAAGAACTTGTGGCCAAACCCTGTGACAATGCATAGTGTGGTGTCAGCCCTGTGCATGGTGGAGGGACCATGGCTTGGGGTTCTCAAAAGCTGATGTAGGCACATTGCCTATGTGAGCCCTGAGATGAAAAAAGACACCTACTAAGAAGGGCTCCTGGTGGCTACCAGGGCTCAAATTTTAAACAACAGAACTTGGCAGGGGTATCTCAACCAAATTGCCCTTTGTGGAGAATCTTCTGTACTAGACTGCCTGCCTCTGTGCTGAACTGCCTGCCTGTACTGTGTTTTTTGTCACCCGAGCCAGACCTTATAAAGGACTTTCTAGAATCATATTTCAACCAATAAGGCTGGGGCTTTCCCCATCCAATCAGAACAGCACAGGTCTGACCAATCAGAGCAGCTTTATTCTGATCAGTCAGGGACTTTGGGTGGGGGCTTCTGCCTTTACAAGGCAACTCCTCTCCATTTGAAACATGACACAGTAAAGCTGCCTAGCTGAAGAGGGGCCTGTCCCCAGGTGAGCCCAGGTGCAGTCTCGTGGCCTTGATATTTTCATAGCCACTTGTAGCACTGTATAGCTGTTCCATGGCCATACCATTTCCACAAATGTGCTGTATTATCATTGAGCTGTTTGCACTAAATGCAGTTTCCTTCTTCACTGTACTTCAAATTGGGAATTCCTGCTGTTAAGTTGGCACCAACAACAAATCAGTTGACACCTAAGGCTCAAAAGAGATAACTTTTTATCATTCTATCAAGAAGTAACCTATTATAATTTAGGGTCATTTGGGACCAGATTTGACTAGCAGAATTTGCATTGAACATCCAACATATGGTCCCTGTTATTTAATTCATCTGCATCCATTGCAGTGGCTCTGAAGCTGGAGTTCCCATAGATGTCACACCCACTTGAAAGTGTTGAGGTTTTGGAGTTTGTTTCATGCAATCTTTAGAACACGTATACAAAGAGTAATAATGACAAGACACGCTGTTTATTCCTACTGTAATATTTTTATTTACTCTTTCCTATATAATTATTGTCCAGTTGTTCAGATGAAGAAACTGAAGTAATCGATGATGGTTGCAGATCTAGAATGTTCTAGTTCTTCCCACTGTGTATCAGAGCAAAGAGGGTGGTGAAGGTAAAGTGCTTGCAGTTCCTTTGTGCTCCTGGAAAAAACTCACCAAGTGGCAACAATGAACCCAAAACAGTGGAGTGGGGAGGCAGGAGTATCGTTACAACATTTCCACGTTTGGCTCTTTCATATTATGAACTTGAATTTTCCCTATCGTGGGCTTGGCTGCCTTACTGGACAAATGGAGCAGTTTAGAGAGAGTAGACTAATTTCATCAAGTGAGGGGAAGTCTCTAACCCAGATAGGAGGTAGGATGGGAGTCCTTGTGTATCAATGTGGCCCTTGTGATAGACATATGTTGTAAGGAACCAAATAAAGTCGAAAGAACATTCTGGATAACTTCCTGATTTCTTTTATAATTTCGGTACTCAGAATTTTAAAAAAAATGGTGATGGACTACAGTTTTCATTTGACATGAAAAAAATAGCATGTGTGAGAGAGATGATTCTCATCTCAGGTAAGAAGGATGGAGAGAACCACAAAGCAAATGTGTGGAAACACACACAATCTAAAACAAAACCATGGACATAGTCATGGGAGCCAGCAGTTAGAGACTTCCAAAAGGCTTCAGGATCTGTGTGGAACCAGTTCACTTCTCCAGTGGGTTTACACTGTGCTTGGAGAAATACACTAAATTGGACTGTGAATGCGAAAAAGAGAGGGATGCTGAAAGTACCAGAAAGGCCAGCCCTAGGCCCTGAGCTCTGAACATGAGAGAGACCTGCTGTCAGAAGAACACTAAGCAATGAGCTGAAGAATGTATTCCTGGTGGGCCTGGACAGGTTCTTTCGATGGCTGCTGATTTACTTGTAGACAGCACGGCTATCCTGGTGGAGATTTAGAGTCATCTGGGGGTGCGGCGGAATGTTTCTGTTGAAGATGTGAGTGAGTGCAGTGAGGACAACCCTTTGCAAGAGTCATTACTGC
>PVJI01007276.1:0-79284 GCA_004026765.1 Micronycteris hirsuta | reverse complement strand
TATGTGAAAGTGTGAGAAGCAGTTACTTTTCTTGAAGCATTGGCAATCTGGCAGCAATGAGCCCAAAGTCTGCCTTGACAGCTACCCCTGGGAGCTATGTAGTGGCTGGCCCCTTTGAGAGGTACCCTCACACTTCAGTTTACCCTGGTCCTGCACCTGGCCAGGTTCATTAACTTACATTAAATGCCTGAGCCCATTCGCAATTGGAGTGGTTTTAAAAATTTATTATAAAATAAAATTTAGCCCTGGCTGGTGTGGCTCAGTGGATTGAGTGTGGGCTGTGAACCAAAAGGTTGCCAGTTCGATTCCCAGTCAGGGCACATTCCTGGGTTGCAGGCCAGATCCCCGGTGGGGGCCATGTGAGAGGCAACCATACATTGATGTTTCTCTCTCTCTCTTTGCCTCCCTTCTCCCCTCTCTAAAAATAAATAAATAAACCTTTAAAAAAATAAAATAAAAGTTACTATTAGTTACATGTAGCACATTCACAGTGTTGTACAATTATCACTGCCGTCTAGTTCCAGAACACCTCGATTACCCCGGAAGGAAATCCCGTACTTATTAAGTGGTAGTTCCCCAGTCTCCTCTTCCCATAGCCCCTGGCAACCACCAATCTGCTTTCTGTCACTGTGAGTTTGCTTATTCACATATTTCATATAAAGGAATGCATAATGTTCTCCAGGCTTATCCATGTTTTAGCATGTATCAGTACTTCCTTTTCTGGCTGAATAATATTTTTGTGTGTGGATGTACCACATTTTGTTTCTCCATTCACCATTTGATGGCTATTTGGGTAGTTTCAAGCTTTTGGTTACTGTGAATAGTCCTGCTGTGAACATTTGTGTGTAACTTTCTGCTTGAACTCCTGCTTTCAATTCTCTGGGGTATATGCCCAGGAGTGGAAATGCTGACGCAGATGGTGTTTCTATGTTTAACTTTTTGAAGAATAGCCAAACTGTTTTCTATAACAGCATCATTTTACATTCCTACCAGCAATGCATGAGGATTCCAATTTCTCCAAATTTGTCAACTTACTATTTTGTTTTTTTTCCCTTAGGTCTAGTCATCTTATTGGGTGTGAAGTGGTATGTCATTGTGCTTTTGATTTGCACTTCCCTACTAACGATGAATATCCTTTCACGTGCTTGTTGACCACTTGTGTATCTTCTTTAGAAAAATGTCTACTTAAGCCCTGACTGGTGTGGCTCAGTGGGTTGAGTGTCGTCTCACAAACTGAAAGGTTGCCAGTTTGATTCCATGTCAGGGCACAAGCCTGGCTGCCAGCCAGGTCCCCAGTTGGGGGCATGTGAGAGGCAACCGACAGATGTTTCTCTGACACATTGGTGTTTCTCTTCTTCTCTCCTTCCCTTCCCCTCTCTCCGAAAATAAATAAATACAATCTTAAAAAAAAGAAAAGTATCTACTTAAGCCCTTAACTCATTTGAAAACTGGGTTATTTGCCTTTTTATTGGGTTGTAAGAGTTCTTTATATATTCTGGCTACTAGACCCTTTTTAGATGTATGATTTGCAAGTATTTTCTGCCATTCCGTGAGTTGTCTTTTCACTTTCTTGATAGTGTTATTTAATGTACAAGTTTTCATTGTATCCAGTTTATTTAATTTTTTATTTTGTTGCTTGTGCTGTTGGTGTTACATGGACTTTGAGATGTTATCACCTGGACAAGATCAATAGGTAGGAAGAAAGAGGGGTGTGAGGGGAAGGACAATAGGGATGGCTTGAGGTCTCTGCGTCCAATTCAATCAGTAGATATGAACATTTATCCACTTTATATAAGGTTCTTCAGATTAAATACAATATACGTATAATCAATAGATTAAGATTACTAGGTTGTGCTTCTCAAAACTTCACCATTGAATATTAGTGGGAAACTTCACATGTGTTAGACTGTTCTAAAATCTACTCCTAAATACTACATGTATTTATAATTTAATATTTTCTGGTTTCAATTCAATTTTATTTGCAATAAAAGAGCATGTATTTCTGGAAAAGCATGCAATGTTTCTTTTGCTCTGTTTACCATACATTCGAGGAATCACGTTTCACGTAGTTCAAACTCATTGTCTCCCTGGTGGCAGCTCATCCACACTGAAGGAATATTCCATGGAAGACAGTGAAGTTCATGCACAGCAGCCTAGACACCAGGTGCCGTATCAGCCTCACAGCAATCACACAGCAAGTGAGAGTTTGAACCCAGGTATTCTCATTTCAAATCTAAGGCTTTGTCCGAAATAAAGTCAGATCAATGATCTCTTAGTTTCTCCTGTTGATAGTACTACTACTGCCGCCATCATTTTTGGCCGCTTTCTATGTGCCAAGAATTGTGTTGAAAGTCTTTACATCTGATTTTTCCAACCACTCAGGAAGCGGTTCTGTAATTACCCTCATTATACTACCGAAGAAACGGAACTTAGGTTAAATAACTTGTTCAAGATCACGCAGGTGGTAAGTGGGGGAGCTATGACTTAACCTAGGTCTGACTCCAGAGCCCGTGTTCTAAACCACCAAGGGCAACTATTATTTTAAAGACGACCAGGTCCTGAAAAACGATCACCCTACCATTTTTCCTCTTAGTTTACAAGCCAGCAGATATTTCCGGCTCCGTCTCTTCGGCCCGGTCCTCCTCAAATCGCGCAAGCGCGCTCCCTCTCCGTGGCTTTCTTTTTTTTTTTTTTTTTTTGTGGTGTCACCTGCGCGTGCGCAGGGCTGGAGACAAGTTTCTCCGAAATTGCAGATGGCGGCGGCCGAGGGAGCGTCGCCGGAGCCGGTGACTTCGGAACAGCCGGCGGAGCTGCCTGCCTCCGTGCGGGCGAGCATCGAGCGGAAGCGGCAGCGGGCGCTGATGCTGCGCCAGGCCCGGCTGGCGGCCCGGCCCTACCCGGCCGCGGATGTTGCGGCTACCGGAGGTTTGGGTCCTGGCGGCGCCTGCCCCTTCCCTGTCCCGGCAGACCGGGTGCCGGGTCCCGCGGGTGGCTTCGAGACCCCTAGCGTCTGCGCGCACGCCCTCCCGCTGTCCCAGGAGGGAATCCGCTGGGGGTCTGGTCGAAGCGAGCTGTCCTAGACCCCAGGACCACCCCGCGGTAGAACCCAGGTCTTCTGACTGCCAGCCCCCGGCTTTCCTCGTTGCGCCCGGGCTATCTAGCTGCGGTCTTTAGCTTGGGAATGCAGCTAGCTGCCTGCCCTCGCCGTCGGGAAGTGCCAGTCGGTGCCCGCCAGCGCCCCAGCAGCGTCTTTCTGTTTCCCTGCAGCTTCCACCGGTACCGGAGGTGGTTCCTTGTATAGAGCTTTTAGACCTGTAACCCATTTCAGTAATCTGCACCTGCTCCCTCATTCGTCCTCGAAGGATGACTGAGTGAACTTTCCGTATCCAGCCTAGGGCTTGCTACTGCAGCGCTCTAAAAAGAGCAGACATTAGCTACCGCCCTCACATGTTTCAAATTAGCTAATTTAATTCTCTGAGCTAACCTGGGAAATAATTAGGGCAGGATTTGGAATCTGTGTTTATGAGGTGGGAATTGAGGACCAAAAAAAGGAAAAGGGTTTGCTTAGGTTCATCCCAGCAAGCGCACAGGCTGATCAGGACTGGAACTCACTCAGGTCATCTGACTGTGGGTTCAGGTCCCTTCCTTGCCCACAGAGGCCTCTGCGCTGCTAGGCATCTCCCACTCTTAGGAAGAAAGGCTGTTATTCTTGTCTTGATTTTGTCTTCTTCCTTCCGTAGGGCAGCCCTTGACTGCCTATCTGTCTGTCATGTGTATGTAATTCTCCATTGTGGTCAAGTAATCATCTTCCCCAGGGTACCTGAAGTACAGTTTAGTTGACATGCAGGCTTCAGGACTGCCGCTGCAACGTTGAGCGCATGTATTCCCACAGCCGTATCTCATGCCGTGTGAGTGGTTGAGCAGTTTCAAGCTATGTCATCTATTACCATTTTTCATCAGCCAGAAGTAAGGAAGAGTGCAAACAGTTGGATTAGCTTCCTGTCTTTTCTTTTAAAATTTTTTTCTTTATTTATTGTAGAGAGTGGAAGGTAGGGAGAAAGAGAGGGAGAGAAACATCGATGCATGAGAGAAACACTGGTTACCTCTTGCTAGTGCCTCAGCCAGGAATCAGGCCTGCAACCCAGGCAGGTGCCCTGCCCAGAAATCCAAACAGGGACGACGCTCAGCCCACTGAGCCACACCAGTCAGGGCTTGGCTTCATGTCTTGATATTCATACTGGCACTGAAGCTGCAATTTCAAGCCACCGTTTAATGATTCTGGTCTCATCCTTTTTGCTTTCTTGTGGCTTGCTTTTGTTCCTTTTTCAACTTGAGGCATCCTAGAATCTGGACACAAAATTGTTAATTTGCATTGATTAATTCATATTCATGGTTCTGCAAAGGTTTCTATGGCTCTGCGGACAATTCCCAACTTACAGTGGCTTGATTGATGGTGGTGGGAAAGTCATGCACATTTTGTAGAGACCGTGCTGTGGATTTTGATCTTTCCCTGGGCTAGTGATACGCAGTGTGCTCCGCTCACTTGTGGTGCTGGGCAGCGGCAGGGGGCCGCAGCCCCAGTGAGCCACGTGCTCACGAGGGCAAACACCGTCCTCTGCAGGGTAGCATTCGATTTGCCATTTATGATGGGTTTGTCTGCGTGCAACCCCATTGTAAGTCCGGGAGCATCTGCACTGAATGGATGTGCAACAGGGGTGCAAAATAGAGCATAAGCTGGTATTAAATTAAACTTCTCATCATGGAAAGCAAGGTAGAATGAATATTCTGTAAGATTTCTTAGGCAGTTACCCAAAAACTGCGGTAGCGTGGCATACAACCTTCTGTGCTTCAAGAGGTAGGTAGGTGCTGCAATTTTTATATTTGTAGGACTTCTATTTCAGTGTACTGTACAATTTCCATTTTCGGTGTGTGCTATGACATGCGCCTTGAAAAAGACTGAGAAGAACTTGCTTAGAATGTGGTGCTAAGAAGTGGTGCTAAGGGCCTGGGGAAGCAGCAAGGCTTAGCAGCTGTGATGTCAGAAAGAAATGTGGATCGATTGCGTCCCGTAGGTGCCCCAACCAGGGATCAAATCTGCAA
This sequence comes from Micronycteris hirsuta, assembly GCA_004026765.1. Classification (NCBI taxonomy): domain Eukaryota; kingdom Metazoa; phylum Chordata; class Mammalia; order Chiroptera; family Phyllostomidae; genus Micronycteris; species Micronycteris hirsuta. Next base: position 74,184 of record PVJI01007276.1, on the reverse strand, counting down.
CCTATGTATGTGCCCTGACGGGGATCGAACCTGCAACCTTGTGGTGTATGGGTTGTGCTTCAAACAACTGAGCTACCCAGTCAGGGCCAGCTTCCCCTCTTCTTAATTCTCATTGCACTCATGGTCATTCCAATTATTGACCACACCATTCATGAAATCAGTATGTTCTGGTCCATTTATCCGTTTCTGTCCATCCAGTAGATATTCATGAAATGCTTAACTATTTGTCAGATTAGATAAAAAAATAGTCTCATGGGGGATATAGGGAGATGAACAGGCAGTATAGTATAAGAATTGTTAACAGTGGAAACAGGCTTATTGAGATCTAATCTCTTTCTTTACTAGAAAAAGCAATTGAAGCCAGAAAAGGAGAGTGACTTAAGATAATACCATTAAATTTGTCTTTTTAAAGCATGATTTACAACGTATATACATTGATATGTAAAATGCACTCATCTGAATTTAACCTATGTAAATGCTCATGTAAACACCAAAGTGATCAATGTATAGACACTTCCAGAACCTTCCAAGGTTCCCCGTTACCATTTAGTCAACCACCCATCCTTAGACTCTTCCGACCATTTTGATTATTATTATTATTATTTTTGAGCTTCATTTACGTGGAATCACAGTGCTTGCTTCTTTTCAACATCATATGTGAGAGATTCATCCACACTGTTGCGTGGGTTGGTAGTTCATTTATATGTCAAATAGCATCGTATTATTACACCACAGTTTTTACATTTTTGGGGGGGTTGTTTGCAGTTTGGGGCTATTTTGAAGAAAACCTTTTGAGTATGATATTAGCTGTGGGTTTATCATATAAGGCCTTTATTTTGTTGAAGTATGTTCCCGTTATCCCCACTTTGCTGAGATTTTTTTTTTATCATAAATGGGTGCTGGATTTTGTGAAATGCTTTTTCTGCATCTACTAATGTGATCATATGATTTCCATCCCTTACTCTATTTATGAGGTGTATCATTTACAAATATTCAACTTTGCATCCCACTGATAAATCCCACTTGATCATGGTGTATGATCTTTTAAATGTATTGCTGAATTTTGTTTGCTAATATTTGGTTGAAGACTTCTGCACTTATGTTCACAGGGATATTGGCTTATAATTTGCTTGTTTGTAGTGTCTTTTTCTGGTTTTGTATCAGGGTGATGCTGGCCTTATGAGTTTGGGGCCTTCCCTCCTCTTTAGTTTTTTGGAATAGTTTGAGTAGGAGAGGTATCAGTTTTTCTTCGGATGTTGGTAAAATTCACCTGTGAAATCATCTGGTCCAGCATTTTTATTTGTTGTGAGTTTTCTAATTATTAATTTGATTTTGTTAGCAGTTATTGTTATGTTCATGTTTTCTGTTTCTTTCTGATTCAGCCTTGGAAGATTGTGTGTTTCTAGGAATTTATCCATTTCTTCCAGGTTATCCAGTTTGTTAGTGTATAACTGTTTGTGCAGTTTTCCTTATCCTTCCTTATACTCCTTTGTGTTTCTTTGGTATCGGTTGTCACTTCCCTTTTATTTCTGGTTTTATTTATTTGGGCCCTCTTCTTCTGAGTCTGGCTAAAGGTTTATCAATTTTGTTTATCTTTTCAAAGAACTAGCTCTTGCTTTCCTTGATCTTTTCTATTGTCTGTTTAGACCTATTTCCACTGATCTTTATTATATCCTTTTTTCTGCTCACTTTCGGCTTTGTTCTCTTTCTAGTTCCTTTAAGTGTAAGGTTAGATTGTTTATTAGATATTTTTATTTGTTTCTTGAAGTAGGCCTGTATTGCTTTTTATATTTAAAAATTTTTTTAGTATATTTTATTGATTATGCTATTACAGTTGTCCCATTTTTTCTCCCCTTTCCCCCTCTGTCCTGCACCCCCCTTTCCCCAGCATCCCCCCTCTTAGTTCATGTCCATGGGTTGTACATAAAAGTTCTTTGGCTTCTCCATTTCCCGTACTATTCTTAACCTCCCCCTGTCTATTTTGTACCTGCCGTTTATGCTTCTTATTCCCTGTACCTTTTCCCGCATTCTCCCCGCTCTCCCTGCTGATAACCCTCCATGTGATCTCCAGTTCTGTGATTCTGTTCCTGTTCTAGGTGTTTGCTCAGTTTGTTTGTTGTTGTTGTTTTTTTAGTTTTTTAGGTTCAGTTGCTAATAGTTGTGAGTTTGTTGTAATTTTACTGTTCATAGTTTTGATCTTTTTTTTCTTACATAAGTCCCTTTAACATTTCATATAATAAGGGCTTGGTGATGATTTAGTGTTTATTGTTTTACCTTTCATGTTCAAGATTATAATCCATTTAAACAGTTTTTGTGTGTATTTGTACAAGGTAGGGTTAAAGTTCGTGTATAGAAAAGAACATTTTCTCCTTCACTACGTGTAGTGGCGCCCAGTCATAAATCCCAGTGCCATTTACTGAAAAAATGGTTTTTTCCCCACTGAATGGCCTTAGAGCCTTTGCCATAAATTAAATGACTAAATATGTGTATGTCTATTTCAGGACCCTCTTTTCTATTTTATTGATCTCTTTGTCTTCAAGTCACTACCAAACTGTCTTAATTATTGAAGCTTTATAGTAAGTCTTTAAATCTGGTCGTATGAGTCCTGCATTTCAGAGTCAGCTTGACAGTTCCTGCCTCAGCGCCCCCGCCCCCCTGCCCTGTGCACCACTCCTGGGGCTTTGACTGAGATCGCACTGAGTAGATACATTTGGGGAGAATTGAGATCTTTACAATATTGAGGCTTCCAGTCTGTTACATGGTATATTTCTGCACTTACTTAGGTCTTTGATTTCCCTAAGTGGCGTTTCAATATAGAGTCTTTACTCATCTCTTCCCAGGTGCCATTTTTAAATTCTAATTGTAGATTATTGGATATTTTACATATATAATCAAATCATCTGTTGATAAAGACTGTTTTACTTCTTTCTAACTTTTATGCCAGTTTAGTTTTCTTGTCATATTGTGCTAGCTGGGACCTTTATTTAGTATCGTGTTGAATAGAAGTGGCAATAGTGGACGTTCCTTGTCTTGTTTGATACATATTAAATGTACAGAAATTTCACTGTGTGCACAAGGGAACATAAGGGCTTACCTGGTTCAGTTGCTGACCACTTTCACTTACTTTTGCAGGCGTAGCTAATGTAAAAGCGGCCCCAAAGATAATCGACACAGGAGGAGGCTTCATTCTGGAAGAGGAAGGAGAAAAAGAACATACAGTTGGAAAAGTTGTTCATCAGCCAGGTAACTTGTATTATCAGCAAACAGGTCAGCCGTTTTGAGTATCATGCATAGGACTTTGCACACTGATGTTAAGTAAGTTAGGCGGTGAGCAGGTTAGCTTTATAAGAGTAACAAAGTTTTGCTGGTAGGTTAAAAATTAGACAGATTTGGCAGTGACTGATATAACTTGTGTTTTGTGTACAGTGAGTCCTTACTTTAAGGCCATTGATAGTTTCTGCGACTTTAAGCAAAATGGTGTAAAACAAAACCAGCGCTACCACAGGCTAATTGATATAAACGACAGTTCTGTTCCTGTGGCACTTCATCCGTGTTACAAGGAAATGACATGGAACGAATTGTGACTCGGGGACCTACTGTACTTGGGGCTGACGCTGTTGTTTCGTCGTGGGCAGAGCCAGCCAGCATATTGACTGATAGAGTGAGTGCTCAGAATTCCCTGGGTAAGCTGAAGTGAGAGGCTAGAACCCAAGAGATAAGATTTAGGGCATTCTTTTACGTTTGGAGGAAAAAAAACAGTTTACAAGTATGAGATGGGGAGACCTGACATGAGAAAAGAATATAACTGTATTATCTAAGGTTAAAGCTTTGGTAAATCACTTATGTATAGCCGTGTATATCCTCTGGGTGAGGGTATTTTCACACCCTTTGGAAAAGTTAGTTTTATTTGGTCATAGGTTTGATAGCCGGTGGTATAATACACCAGCTTAAAAAAGCCTGTTCCCGTTTTAGCTGCAGCAGCAGAAGTGCTGTGGGTTTCCCACGGGAGGCAGCGGTCCTGTGCTGGTCTGTGTGTCCGTGCAGGTGTTTCAGAGGCTGAGGCTGGGCTAGGATAAAGATCCTCAGCTAGGTATTCGCAGCCCTTGACAGTGTCTAGCTTTACTCTGCCGAGGGGAGTTTTGTGCCAGGTGTTGAGGGTGTATTGCTAAATACAGTCTCTGCCTTCAAGAAGTTTGCAGTCTAGTGGTTGGAAAATGTATTGTTCTAGTCACAACACAGGAAACTTAAAGAATTAATCTTTTTCTCAGGACCTGTTATGGAATTTGACTATGCAATATGTGAAGAATGTAATAGAGAATTTATGGATTCTTATCTTATGAACAACTTTGATTTCCCAACTTGTGATAACTGCAGGTACTTATTTTATTTCAGATGATGTTCTCAATGGCTAAAGTTTAATGTTTACAAATAGGGTTAAGGTAAAACAGTTCAGTCCATTTGAATTTAATATTCTTTTGCTAATTATGATTATTTGAGGAATTTCCTAACACTTCTGTGGCTTCCATTTTGCCAAAGGAATACAGGAAGCCTGTGCTTATCAAAGTTATGATACGTCGCGTTGATAGGAATGCCCCGGGTCCTGCCATCGGTGCGGTGTTACTCTTTCTGTTGGCCTGGGGGGCTCTGCCCCCCTCAGGAGCAGGTTCCTAGCCCTTCCTGAAGGCTCCCTGGTGGTTTCTTGTCTCAGTGTCTGCTGGCAGCTTGGTCAGAGGACGGGGCTGTTAGCGAGAGGACAGTGAGACCCCTCCAGCCAGTCTTCTGGTCTCTCAGAACACCTTTTCCATGCTTCTTCTTTTTCCTCCCCGGACAGTCGGGACGAGGATAGACAAGAAAAATCGCATTCCTCTGTCATTCTCTTTCTTCTCCTCCTAGCCTTTATCCTCTTTTTATATTAACCCAGAAGAGTCCTTCTTACTTCACATGGTTCTCCTGTTCCCTGCTGTTGACCCCATCGGTGTCTCTCACACCTGAAGATCCTATCTTGGAACCTCACTTGGCCCTCTTCTCTGTTCCCTATTCTCACTTCTTGAACCCACAGCGCTAGAGCAACTCTTCACCTGCCTGGAGGACCTGCCTTTTCAGCATCAGTGATGCCTTTTGCTGAGTAGACTCTTTGGAAGACAGAGAGAATGGAGATGTTTCCGGTTTCAGGATCACAAGGGTGACTGACATGTCCTGGCACCCTTTGGAGTTACAGATTGTGAGCTCTGTTCCCGCTGACGTACAGTGTCATTGGTGCACGCAGTGGTTAAGGTCCGCAGCGCCGTCACTCTCCTGAGAGTGTAGATAGCGTTTGGAAACCGAATTAGCACATGTAAACTTATTCCCGTGAGAAAACGAAAGGAACGGATGTATCAATCTAAAAAAAGCTGTAGTCTAAAAAATATACGTACTTTTAAAACGGAAACATAGGTAGGATCACAGTCCTCCATTCTGGGTCCGTTCAGCGTCTCCCAGGATTACAGTTTCAGCACGGTGCAGCTTACCTGTCCCTCCCTTAGTCGGCACTTCCAAGTTGTTTACCCAAAGGTATTTCCAGTTTTAGTCTCCCTTCCCGAGCTGCGTGTGCCTCCTCTTCAGCGTTCGTTACTTCAGTCAAGGCCAGCTTCCTTCACTGGCTGCTTCTCTACCGTCGCCTGTTTAATTCCGAAACCATTTGTCTCGGTGTTCGGCCCATGCTCTGATCCTCTCTCCCACGACTGCCTCAGACGAGGCCCCGTCAGCTCTTGCCTGGACCACCGCAGCAGTGACCTTGTAACTGGTCTCCCCCCGCCCGCCCCCAGCTTTCGCACTCAGTCTCGTCTCCATGTAGCATTTTACTCAGAACTCTTTAATGGTTTCTCATCCATTTAGAATAAAATTGCCTCCATCACTGATTCCAAGGCCACTGCTTAACCCTGCCTTTACCTTTCCTCACTCCTCATCGTCACTTACGCATTCTAGCCACCACGGCCCCCTCGCTGTCCAGTTGCAAAGCACTTTCCTGCCCTGGAGTCTTTGCATTTGCTCTTCTGTTTGCGAGGAATGTCCTCTTTCTAGCTATTCAGAATTTTCTCTGACTTCTTAAGGGCTCTGCTCGAATGTCCCCTGATCAGTGACTTTCTCTGATTGCCCAGTCAATCTGAAAATGTCTGTCCTTTTACCCTCTTTACATTCCTTCATAGCACTTTTGTCTGTCATTATGTTTGCGTGGTGACTGTCTTCGCCTTTACTAGAATGTAACTTTCATGAGAACAAGGCTTTTTTTATTCTTTGCTGTATTCCGTATGCCTCAAACAATACTCGACATGTAGATAGAGAACAGCTGAATGAGAACCATGTGATTGACTATGTCTCCATTTTTACCTTGACTTTGAAAAGCTCAGAGCCCACTGGAAACTTAACTATGTTGGGACAGCCGGACCTTGCCTATTTATATTCCTTCTATCCTGCCCATCCCGACTTTATGCTTTAATTTATATTTTCTTACTTATTGAATCTTAGTTCTCATTTGTATTTGTTGTACTCTTATGAGTCATTTCAAATCCTTTGTGGAAAAGAGAGACTTTTTAATAAGTAGAAAAAAAATTCTTAACATGTTGAATGGCATCTTGCTGCTAATACAGCTTCTGAGAGTATGTCGAAGATAGAGCATTTTTCTGCTAGGATTTTTATGCTGCTCGTTTGACCATGAATGCTGCAGGAGAGAGCATTTTATATGTTCCTTTTGGCACGCATACCCCGAGGTGGTTGGGCTGTTTGAAAACTTAGTTTATTTTAAATGACTAACTTGTATAATGAACTTGTTTTCAGAGATGCTGATGATAAACACAAACTTATAACTAAAACAGAAGCAAAACAAGAATACCTTCTGAAAGACTGTGATTTAGAAAAGCGAGAACCGCCTCTTAAATTCATTGTGAAGAAGAATCCTCATCACTCACAATGGGGTGATATGAAACTCTACTTAAAATTACAGGTCTCTGCTAAGTTCCATTCGGTCATTTTTCCCTTCGGGCGGGCGACGTTTTAACAAGAAACTAGTTGTAATTAGCTTAGTTTTTGCTCAGAGTTGGAAAGATCCTTGGCATTGTGTTGCTTTGCATGTGAATCACAGTCGTTCGCGATGACAGTAACATGTTTTTGGATTTTGCTCTTTGGTGCAGCACTTGGAGCAAATGTCTTACTGTTGAGTAACTGGGAGTACAGTTGGGAAACTCAAAAAGCTTGGAGTAAGAGACAGACCCTGTTTTCCTGCCCCCGCCCCCCAACCTTTAAAAAAAGATTTAGGAATTTCACAAACACCTAAAGTCTAACTCCGCCTGGGAAAAATACTCATCTGAAACCCTATCAGGTGTCCATGGAACGCCAGGGAGTCCCAGGCAGACCTTCCCAACCCCTCTCGCTGTGGTTGGGTTGCCGGCTTGCTGAGATATGAACGGTCTGAGCCCCTGGGGCTGCTGGTGCCCGGGCTGGGCGTCCTCAGGCCCCAGCAGCCTCCTGTGTCTGCTCCAGAACGTGCAAGTACGGTGGGTTTGTGTGCAATTACGTAAACGATATTGGGAGGCATTGCTTCAGAGAAATTTGACTTGGAATTTACTACAGAATTCTAGTATCTTTCAGTAAAATTAAGAAGCCACATGTAAAAGCAAACATACACTGAATTTCATTCAACATAGGACTATATATCAATGAGAAGACTCACCATTAGTTTATGCACCATTAAAAATGAAAAAGTGCTCATTAAAGCAAACCTATCCAATGCTTCCTTACCACATGGTGTTTTACTTATACTTACTGAAATAGTGCCACTAGACTATTGTGCTTTTTTGCCGTGTATCACACTTGTGTGTACCACACTTGTGTGTACATAGATAGGAGAATGCAAGTGCAACAGATTTATTAAGGTATTCCTAAATTTCTTTAAGAGTCCAATTCTTCTGAACCACTTTTGACTCAGAAGAGTAGTGTTAAGCACATCGGTGATGCAGCATTTCAGAGGGTTCAGTTGTAGAAAATGTGAAGTTCCGGAACTATTGAAATGTGTATTATTTTATTATGCTAAGAAGAAATTTGAGTTTGGCTGTACTGATTAATATTTTAGTTCCATCAGCATACTGTGAGAGATGTCCTGAGTGTAATTCTTAGTGTGTATATTATTCTCCTAAATGTAAATACATTTCATAAAGAGTAAAGATACATAATCCAAAGTTTTAAAACTAGCATAAAGGCTTTTTAGGTCATTCAGCTACCAGAGTTTTAAAAATGCATATTCTAAAGATCAGAAGTTAGTCAAGTAGATGGACACTATTATTGGTTCAGGAGGGGAAGTGTAGAAGTGATTGATTTCCTGTCGGGGGAGATTTTGGGAGATTACCTCATACTTAGCTCTCCTGTGACCAGTAAGTACATTTTGGGGCGTGAGCTTGCCGGAATTCATCAGACCCACTGCCTTACCTGTGCTCACGAGGTGTGTTGACTCCAGTGAAAAAGCTGAGCGAGTCAGAGAAACCCTTACGGTCCGAGGACAGCTCGTCGGTTATGAGTATAATCGAAGTTGGCGCTCATTTACGGAGGGTCTCGTAGGGTTAGGTAGAGATATTCGTAGAATTGCTTTTTATCAATATTTAAAATGTTTTAAATTTCAAATAAGTATTTGTAAAATTGTACTTGAGTTAGGTCATTCTTTGGTGCCTACGGATTTAATAATTATAACTTTATAACGTACAACTCTGAATCCCAACTAACGTAAACATGGATTCTGTGTTATAGATTGTGAAGAGGGCTCTAGAAGTTTGGGGTAGTCAGGAGGCATTAGAAGAAGCAAAGGAAGTTCGACAGAGAAACCGAGAAAAAATGAAACAGAAGAAGTTTGATAAAAAAGTAAAAGGTGAGTGGCTACGTTTATATCATAAAGGACTATGTTTACCGCTTTGCAAAAAGCCTTTAGCTGAGTTCTTCCTGTTTAAAGATGTGATGTCATCAGTAGATGGGGATCTGTTTTGTCACGCACACGTCAAAGAAAAAAGAGTATGCCCTCTGTAGTTGGTGTTTGAGGCTCTGAGTCGAAACTGCACAGTACTGCAATTCTGAAAAAGCATGCTGGCCCTCACTCAGTGTGAACCTTGTTATGTATGGGGATGTAGCTCTGGTCAAAGATTTGGCATCAGCTCAACCTTAAATATGACCCGTAGGGTTACAAAAGGCAGAGACACCCACCAGCAATCCTAATTGCTTAAAGTGAAAAAAAAAAACATGGCTAAGTCTTATCATTGAACTTAGCAGCTAGAGGGACCTTTTAATGTCAGCTAGTCGATCACTTTTATTTTATATATGAATAAAAAACTTAGAAAGGTAGAGCGACCTGTTACATAATTATTAGAGTGTTGGGACTGGAGCCAGGCTTTCAGGACTGAAAGTCTGCATTGGTACACTCATTCCTCCGTCCACATGTCTGTCTGTCCACAGGACTGTCCAGTCTGTTGTCCTCTACTTGTCCAGGCACATGTGGATAAGTCTTCTTCCACCCCCGCCCCCCCTCCCTCCATCAGTGAACCGGTGATCAGTGTGTCAGCTGTGTTCCAGGCACTGTGTTAACGTAACTGCTGGAGCCTCAGCGCTCAGAGGAGAGAGGCCAGTGAACTTGAAAGCATAGTGGAGTGTGACAAGTTCTGTGACAGTGACGAACACAGGGTGCCGCAAGAGAACGAAGAGCACTTTTTGCTCGATCATAGAATCCCTAAAAAGTCTTAAAACGCAGGCACGTTCCTCACACAGTATTTGTAGAGCCCCCCGTGAGGTGTAAAGTGTATGTAGACAGTGTGTATTTTGTGTGTGTTCTGGGTAATGCATGTACTAAATTGATCCATTTAAAATGAATCTCTTAGCCGTAGTAAATAATTTTGCTTATGTTTTTAGAATTTAGAAGAGGTTTAGGAGGGTGAATGAAGATAGCTCAGGTGTCTTAAAAAACAAAGACAAAAGGAAAAAAAAAAGTTAGCTGCCTTGTTTGTTCTTATTGTGAGGGGACTCCCCCCAGCCCCCATTTCCATTACCGGACGAATTCATTTGCAGTGCAGAACGGGCAGATAGCTACAAAGAACCACGCCGTGATTCTGCTGCCCTGAGGCAACCGTTAGGAACATGTCTGTTTCTCCAGTTCTTTTCAATGCATAAACACTTCAAAAACATATTTTAGAAAAATGGAAGCACTGTTGGACATTTATGAAGTTTACTATGAGTTTATCAGTACAAATAACCCCATTATACACATCCTTATGTACATCTCTATATAAATTATAACTTAAAATGTCGATTCCAGAATCTGAGGGCGTACTAAGTATATGGTTATGGCTTTGCAGAGAAGTTTCCTATAGCAAACTGTGCCAAGTAAGAGCATTTCACTGAAGAATCTTCCCCAAATTAGCCCCTGCTGTACCACAGTCATCAAAGTACCTGCAAGGGCTAATTGAGAGGATTTGGAAAGACTTCTCTGGATCTTTTCTATGTCCTACCCCAGTCCTTTCTCTCTTCCAACATCAAGGAGAGCCTTGAAGGATAAAGTAACAAAAGGCATCTTAAGGGATATGAAAGAGGGGGGCATGTTTATGGGCCACTTACGTCTTAGCCCGGGGTTACCACTCCCTGATCACCCCAACTCTTCCCTCTGCGCCGCCTCCTTCAGCCCCTTTCTGATGGAATTTTAGTGCAGATAATAACATATGGATAAAGAATTAGAAAGTTGTACCTGCAAAGCAAAGGAATATTTTAAAAGGAGGGCTTTTTTCTCAGATACTACTTTTGTAGTTTGGTCAAGGTGTCATCTAAGGTTGACTAAATTTTTATAATTTGACTAACAAAAGGTTGTGGTGTCTGTGTCATTTTATTATGCTTTTTTCCTATAAAAATTCTATTAAGGCAATATAATGTAAATATTAGTATGAATAGGACATTTCTTTTCAGCCTTACAAAATTTCCATAGGTTATTTCGTAAAAAATAGAAACTCAAATATAATTGGCTGTTTTTCTCATTATATTAAACTGCTATTAATCACCAGATCAACATGCTATGGATTTTCCTGATCCTTGACGTTTGAATCTGTCCTGAATTTTTTCTTAGATCTCCTAAGGCCGGTTTCTTTAATTCAGCTCATTTCTTGTTTGGAAGAAGCTTGTCTCTTGCGGAAATGTTTCCACGTGGTCACACGCGTGGTGCATTTTCCAAGTCCCTGCAAACCTGAGTGTTCTGTTTCTTTTGCATATGAAAACGTAAGTTCTCTCTGCTGTACGAACATTAAGCCATTGCCTTCTGGTGTTGAATGTGCAGACGTCAACATGATGCCTTCTTTAATTGTGGCTTCTTCTTGTCGATTTGCTTTAGAGGTCGGTGGCTATGTTCCTGTCCTCCCGACTAGGCCATAAAGGGCTGAGTGTGGAGTAGACACTGTAGAGATTAGAAGCGAGGAGCTTACTATGCAGTTTGCTCAGAAGGCTCAGAACAGAGAGGAGTAGAAGCAAGTCTAAACGTTTTGTAGTTGAAAAGAAACTGGAGCCTGGTTTTCTCTTGGCCTTCTGATTACGGTCCACAAGGAAGCTGACACAAAGCTTACTTCTTTATGGAAAGGTAAGAGATTCCATTTCCCTGCTTTTAGAATATGATCTGCTTTAGTCGTTTGAGAAAGAATTGATCTTCCTACAGAAGAAAATTAAAAGTATAAGTAGTATAAGGCATATGTAAATATAGATAAGGTGAAAGACAAAGAATTTTATCAGCAATTTCAAATGGTTGTAGATCTCAGACCCAAGGAGCAGAAATGACGGCATCCCTGCTACTCAGTTTAAGTGGGTTTCAGGAGATGCAGTTTGGCCTCAATGTCGGATGCACAGAACACTTTGGGCTGCTCACCTCCTTTCCATGATAAGGCGCAGGAGATAAGGCTTTTCTTTAACACTCAGCTTCCTTACTTAGTACTGGTAGAGCTTAGCCTTCTGAAAAAGTTAATGTTCACTGTTTGTACTATGTACTTTCCCCCCAAAAGAGTTGGGTAAAGAAATTCCGTTTGGGGGTCCCTTCAAATTTGGGGGACATTTTCCACGTTGGGCCTGTGGTTATAATTCTGGACTGTTCTCGGGCGTCTCTCGGAGAGCGTGAAGGACTCGATTCCCTCTCCTTTCATGTATGGAGGACAAAATAAGATCAAAGCTTCTTAGGTTGTTATGTCATTTCCTGGTGATTTTTTTCTCTAGTTAACGAGGGGCACCCTATGTCAAAACTTCCTGCCTTCCTATCGCGTATTAAAAGCATCAGATCTCCCTCAGCTAGTTCTCGTAAGTTTACTGCACAAGTAGCAGTCAGCTTATTAGAGGCAGCTTATTCAGGATAAGATACTAAGCCAAATAAAATGCATGTTTTAGAGTGATAGAACATAAACAAGGATTCTAGGGAAAACTTCTTTGGGTAAAAAGAATAAGCAGCCCCTGGAGACATCAGTAGCAAGACTGAACCTTTCATGCATTTTAATAAATTTCCAGGTGAGGTAGTCAGTCCACAGCTCTGTGCTGTGACATTCTGAGCCACTGGGACCAAGAGGCTGGAGCCCGGCACGCCAGTTGCTTTCCAGCTTCAGTCGGCGTTCAGTGCTGCGCGGCTGTCCCCGCCGACCCCTCCGAGGCTCCCAGGCCTGTCTCTTTCCCCTCGCTCCTCAAGTCTCGGACCTTCCTGCCCCTCCTTGTGTTCAGCGGGAGGTGATTGCGCTCCCCTTTCCAAAGTTGCTCAAAGGAGGCGATGTGGAAAGTGCACTCATCTTTAAACAAGTTTTTATTTCACCTGATTTTGAGTTTGCCATGTGTACTTTTTCCTCTCATTCACACGTATGTTTTGCTGAACTATTAAGAATTACTTGTAGACACCGTGATTCTTATTTAATATGTCAACGTGTTACCTCCTAAAAACAAGGACATTTCTTCTGCATAACTAAAAACGACAATCACACCTAATAAACCGGACATCAATGTAGTGCTACCGTCTACTCTCTAGTCTGTCTCTCTCCCCAGTTGTTCTCATGTCTTCACCAGCCTTTCAGTCGGTGGGCCCAGCGGCCACTCAAGGTTGCCCCTCTGCAGTCTTAGCTCCTCAGCCTTTTTCTTTCATGGTATTGACGTTTAATTTAAAAGAGTTGACAGTTTTTACATTGCACAACACAAATGAAAACTGCTTTTTTTGGCCTTACTACTCCAAAACTACTCTTTGGTAGGAGGGGGAGTGAGTCTTCCTCGTCCTGTTAGAAAACACCCAACACAGCACCCGATCTCCGTGTGAGGTAGAACAGGGATGTGAATGGATAGGAAGAGGCTACCTCTCGAGTCCAGGCCCCCAGTTTTAGAGACTGTCCCTCACTTGGTTTTATTCGCTGCTTGTTTCCTCATACTTTGGGGAGGATGCTGCCTAGGTGACGTGCCGCTGAGTGCGTCACATCAGGACTCACACCAGTTCTCTGCTGGGAGAGGGAGACTTAGTTTGCTGGCTCAGCTAGGGCAGCGCCTGCCAGAGACGTGAGCATCTCATTCCGTAAGTTTTACTCAGTGGTTTTAGTGCACAGGGATGCTTCTTGCCTCAGGCAGTTATTATGTACTACTGGGGTGGGGATAAATAGTGATTTTCTATTTGTTATTCTTTCTGTAACTTTAGCATTTGGCTTTTTTTTTTTTTTTTGAAAGAGCATTTTTAGTACCATTTAGATTCAGATTGTTATTCTTAAACCAGTGTTACCATCCACTCCTAGCATGTATTTGATGCTCATTGTCCCCCATTTGGCCAGTGGAAGCCCCTTCAAACTGGCTCCTACCTTTTTGGTTTTTATTTGTAGATAATTTCAAACTCACATGCAATAGCACAAAGGACACTCATATCCCAGGTTTACCCGCTGTTAACACTTGGCGCCGTTAACTTCAGCATTTGCGTTCTCTGCCTACACACAGCCCTCTTCTCCCCTGGGCCCTTCAGGAGTGGGCCGCGCACACCACCCTTTACCCCTCCAGACCGCAGCCTCTCCGAAGAACAGCAGTGCTCTCTCACTGAATCAGAGTAATGTAGGCATTTTCATCTAGTCTGTCATCCGCATGCTCGTTGTTAGCTACCCAGTTGCGTCCTGTATGACTTTCATTCTGGGTACAGGACCCAGTCTAAGACCAGTATTGGCTTCAGGCACCACGTCTTTCTAAATTTCTTTATTCTTGACTGTTTCCAGTCTTTGTGTTTAATGACAGTGACATTTTTGAACAGTCTCTTCCCTTCCCCCGCCCCGACTTTGTAGAAATGATGTTTCCCATGGGGCGTTTCCGATTTGTCCGATGGTCGGAGTTGGAGTGTGCGCTGCAGGGAGAGCGCAGGAATGTGACATGTGTCTCTGCGCCTTGCAGCGGGAGGCGGGAGGTCTGTCTGCCCTCAACGGTGATACCAACATTGGTGTTTGATCTGATAAGGGAGGAATAAGACCTTGCAAACATCATGCTTCTCCTGAACACTTCCCCGAGAATTTAGCGTCTGTCCGTGGACGGTTCTTGCTGGAACCAGTCTTAAGTATGATGGCCGTAAGAATTCTAACTTCAGCACTCCTCTGCACGGACCCAGCTAGCAGCCAGCGTTCTACAGCACCCTTTCCCCTTGTTTGTTTGTTATTGGCATGGATCCACCAGTTCCTGTTCTTCTCAATGTTGCTGATTCATTTCCACCCTTAATTATTTTGGTGCCGATTGTGTCAGATTTGGGCCAACGGGAGTTACCTTCAGACTAGCTCCTGTCCTTCTGACGTGTCTTCGCCATTCACTGAGCACTCCTGCTGCTCTCTACACAAAACACATGTCTATTTGTATTTTTGTTTGCCCACATATATATGGATAGAAACCTTGATTTCACACTGATGAACCACATTCAACCCAAAACTTTAGGGTTCATCCTGTATGTCTCCCTTATTTGTAAATTGCCTCCCTGACAATGAGAGCCCCGATTCCCATCACCCTTAATCTAGTCAGCTGACCAGTGCCCCTGTACGGAGCTGACTGCCCGTCGCTGGTGCTGCCCCCTCTGTAAGGGGCTCCCCTCCTTTACCGCACATGCCTGCTTTTTACCTGTTCCACTCAATGATGGCTGGAGGCCTGGATTGTTCAAGAAGGAAAACAAGGGCAAGAAAATGACAAACACCAGTTTTTAGTATTTTCTTGTTCTCTAGCATGTTTTTCCAGAAATACCTAGTAAATACTAAGGACATGACCGATTATGGCTAGTAAGCTAGATTTTTGAGTATTCTTTTAGTGTTAATAATTTTCTTCCCTCTTTTCCTGAGTTCACAGTGTTCAGATTAGGCAGAGGTTATTAGCTCAGTGACTGGGACGCGGTGGGACTTGGAGCGGTTCCCTCAGGGGGCAGTAAAGGAAGAGTGGCCAAGGCACCTTCGGCACAAAGCTGGAAAAAGTAGGTACCAGGGCTCAGACAGGAGACCCCTTCCTGTCACCTGAAACCACGAGGCACCTGTGCAGTTCTGGTCATTATGTCAATTCATTCATTTGTTTATAGAAACTGTCCTAAGGTACAAGGAAATAATAAAAGGACAGAGGGCATTTCAGCTGTCTAAAAAAATTAGTGTTCTTCAGAAGATACAGGAATAAAGAGTAGAGTCTGGGTGAACGTGGTTTTCTCTAATGGATAAGCAGTCTTGAGGTGTGCGTGTTGAAGCCTAAAAATCACGTCAGATAGTGCTTTCCTACTGGATGGACGAACCGGCAGCACAGCTTCGTGGTTGAGAACGGGGACCTGAGCCGGGCTGTGCCTCTGCCGCCCTCCAGCTGTTGGACCCACGGCACAGGTTATCTGACCTCTGTGTCTTCGTTTTCTCACCTACGACTGGGATGTTATACGTATTTCAAGGGTTGTGAGGGTTAAATGTAGTCTCTAAAGTGCTTAGAGCGGTGCCTGGTACACAGCTCTGTGTGCTTGCTTATCTTCAGGATATAATACATGCTGAAAATAGAGAGATTCAGGTAGTAGTTTGATATTGCTTATCACAGACCTAAGATGGAGTAAAAAATGCGATTCCTTGGTGTGTGTGGATTCTCATGGTTGACGTAAGAGATAACTGACATATTCTCCCTTAAGTTGTGCTGCTGTTAAATGTAGTTCTGGGCTTGATGGATCACTGGTCAGAGTAGAAAAATTTGTAAACAATTACTCCTGCTTTTGTTCATTAAACTAGGAACTGAGAACTTACTAGCTTAATTCCCAAGTGGAAAAAGTTGTAAACATTGGAATAAATGACCTGGCTTTACACACTATCTTTGCTCAGTTTCCCTACATGCAAAATAAAATGAAGTAAAATAAAAACTCTGTGGTTCTTCCTAGCTTTTGAGTTTGTTTTGATAGTGACAGACTCCTTGGATTTCTCATTTTCTTGCAAAGCTTGCATGTCTCTTAACGAAGCAGCTGCTGACTTATATGGAACCTAAAACGCTCCTTGTCCTCAGTCATCCAGCTGCCTCCGCTTTCCTGCTGTGGCATCATGCCTTCCATAATCAGCTGCTTGAACAAATTCTGTTCTTTTACTCTTCTTCATAATTTGTTTTTTTGCTCTCTCTGACCTACATACTCCGTTTCTGAGTCTCCCATTTCCTACTCCGACAATGGCATGAATGATTCCGCAGGCCAGGCCTGTGAGGTAAGTCTGTGTAGTCAGGTGTGATCTGTGGAGCTTATGGCAAACCATGTTGGGTTCAGATGCATGCACACGCACGCCTGATGGATGTCCGCTGCAAAACCGTTGTTTGTGTTTCCTTAGAATTACGGCGAGCAGTAAGAAGCAGTTTATGGAAAAGAGAAATGGTTGCTCACCAACATGAGTATGGACCAGAAGAAAACCTAGAAGACGACATGTACCGGAAGATTTGTACCGTGTGTGGCCATGAACTGACGTATGAGAAAATGTGATTTTGAGCTAAGTGATCTGTTTCAGAGTTTTAGGTTCAGATAAAGAAAATTTAGATTGGTCTTGTTCAGAATTCACCAAAAAAATCTTCATAGATGAATAAAACACTTGTGTAAATAATGTTTCAGTGCTAAGGATGTGTGTTGTGGCTCAAGAGCAGGCCTCACCTCAGCTCAGCAGATCTGGTGTTGGGCAAAATACCGGGTCTGTGACGATGTTTTCTGGGACAGGAATGGGAGTTGAATGGTGCGGTAGTTTCAGAAGTCTTAGGTGAAAGCGGAAGTTGAGAAATCAGAAACCCAGGCAAACCTCAGATTGGGATAGGAGGATAAGCTTTTAGTAAAGGCAAAAGCTGGCTGAACTGGATTCTTATCCCGATAGGGATGGTGGCTGACCCTCCCCGCTGAAGCTGGGTTAGGACTTCTAGACTGTTTGTCCCCAGGTCAGGGCGCTGCCGCCGGGACAAGTCCTGACTGACAGCAGGAGTGAACGATGATGAGTTGTGGAGTCTGATCGTGTTTTCTGGATCTGCAGGGTTCTGTGTATCTTACAGGCCCTGCTATTAGCTGCTAGATAGCCCATTTAAGAGCGGGATTAAAATGGAAAAACAGTAATTACAGTAAGTTTATCATAACTCTCTAACACTGACTGGCACTTACCAGGTGCCACATAAGCACTATACTAAGTGTTCTAGCTTAATCCTGGGCGGGAAGACAGCCCACTGCTGTGCTTGAGATGACAACCTACACCCTGATGTCAGCCCAGACATCTGGATCACGTTCAGCTAGTCAGAACTTCCCCTGCTGTCTCAACAGGACTCCAAGGCAGTTACAGCTAGCAGGAGGATTTCATCCAGTATGTGTGATTATACAGTTTATGCTTTTTTTTTTTTTTTTTTTGACAAAAACAAATTCAAGATAAACTGGGTATTTTCATGCTATTTTTTTGATATAAAATTTTTTA
This sequence comes from Micronycteris hirsuta, assembly GCA_004026765.1. Classification (NCBI taxonomy): domain Eukaryota; kingdom Metazoa; phylum Chordata; class Mammalia; order Chiroptera; family Phyllostomidae; genus Micronycteris; species Micronycteris hirsuta. The sequence goes on along the minus strand of PVJI01007276.1, from coordinate 56,248 downwards.
TACTACTGCTGCAAATAGAAGACACAGGAAGTTGATACATTTTCATTTTTCTTTCTAGATCAGCTCTTGGAGATTATGCTTAAAGAAAGGTACAAGTCAAAACAAGTCGAACCAGAGAGGCTTCAGACTAGGATTACTAAGTATTCTCTATATAAGTAGTCAATATAGAAATGTTTAATGTGCCTTTGTGTTGATTTTTTATATGCTATGCTAAATATCACAGGTCAGGAAAAACTGATTCTGAACGGGCAGCTAGATCTTGGGACACGCACACAAAGCTTCGAGCTTCATGACGACAATAAATTCAGTCTCTAGTCAGTGTTTTCATGTACTCAGCTGCCAGACTGGGATGGAGCAGGGTCGTATTAGTGAACAGTTGTTAGAAGTAACCATTACACATGAAGAGAAGATCCACGAGAAAGGATGTGAAAACCTAGAAATTCTTCTAGAATTTGGATCAAGTAAGTATAATTAGCCAAACTTTGCAATATGAGAACTATAAATAAAAGAATATTTTAAGCCAAGAACCTGGTGCTGCTAGTGATTTGCCATGCAACTTTAATCTTGTGAATAAAACATTTCTTGTCTTAAATGGTGTGGTATTTAAAAATCCTAGGCATTCCCATCTGTTGAGAAGAAGATATTCTAGGGCCACCAAATGTATGGTAGCCAAAGAGATCACATGTTACTAAGGAAAATGCTTATGATGTAGTAAGAATATAAAAGATATCTGTGTTGTACAAATGCTCAAAAATACTACCAGCTGTGGTGTTTCATTGGTAATTTTTTTCTAAGATTTAATGAAAAAGTCTAAAAGTGCTAGAAATTTAAAATGACAGATAACCCTTCAATTTGTATGTTACTTTACAGTGCACTCTCATTTATTACCTTAGTTAAGCCTCAACACCATATAGGAAACAGGCTAAAAAATTAGTATTACCTGGACCAGGTTCCATAGAAACAAAATCCAAACCCACATCTAATTCCAAGTATAGTTTCAGCTGACCTCGCACTGAACTTGGAGGAAGTGGGCAGGGCCACTGTGGTAACGGTTCCCAAACCTGCCTGCACCTTGTAACCAGCTGGGGAGCCTTGAGAACTACTGATGATGTGTGTGCTACCCCCAGAGACTGGTTTAATTTAAAAAACAACATAAATCACCTGGGATTCTTTAAAGTTTGTTTTTTTTTTTTTTTTAGCGTTCAGACAAACTTGGGAACTGCTACTCTAATTTTTTTTAATAATAACCACTAGTATCTTAAAATAGAATGCCTAAGAAAAGTATTTTGAAAGGAAAATTTCAAATGACATATACCTTCAGTAAGAAATCACTAGTTTTAAATTAAACTGAGATGATATAACATGAAAGACAATGTTTAAAAAACATTTTTAGTTTTATTTTCGCCACGTTAGGTTATCCACGACCTGTGAAAAGCTATGCTACTTGGTAATAAGCCCACTGGTTCTGTGTGCTACTTCGTTAGCTTGACCTCTAGTGTTCACATACCTCACACCAGTTATCTTTTGTGCCTTAAGGAGGAAAAAAGTCAGAAAAGTTGTATGTCATGTATGTAATACATCCTATGGTTATCGTCACATTGTCATTAGGAGTATTTGCTTTTTAGGAGCAATTACAGGTAGTCAATGCCATGTTCTTCACTGCCATCCTCTTTGTTTCCTTTAGAAAGTAAAAGGATGCTACAAGAAAGCAAGCATTCAAACCATCAAAAATAAGACAAATAAAATTTTTAAAAAATCTTGACAGGAGAGGAAAAAGTCACCCTTAGGCCTGCAGGGCACAGAACTGCTGGAACACAGCCAGGATATGAGGGTCTAACTCAGCCGTGAAGAGCAGGTTCTCCAGGGTCACCATGTACTGCTGGATGATCTGGTGATGCTGTGGATGCAAAAGGGGGGTTTGGGTCAAGAAAAACAGCACACAAGCAATCTTGCAGAACATTCCCCCCAGTAGCCCACCCGTGCTGTATGGTGATGAGGAGTTGTAGGGAAAAAAGTGGTTATGAGTAACGGGTCCCTGAAAAGCCCCAACGTTAAGAAAATGTAGGGAAATGAGGAAAAAAAGGATGTTCAATAACTTTTTAAAAAATCCAGTTCTAGCCCTGGCTGGTGTAGCTCAGTGGATTGAGCGCGGGCTGGGAACCAAAGGGTTCCAGTTCGATTCCTAGGCAGGGCACATGCCTGGGTTGCAGGCCAGGTCCCCAGTGAGGGCCATGTGAGAGGCAACCATACATTGCTGTTTCTCTCCCTCTCTTTCTCCCTCCCTTCCCCTCTCTCTGAAAATAAATAAATAAAATCTTAAAAAAAAAAAATTAGAAAAAAAAAAATCCAGTTCTGACCAGCTTCTATGAATATGCAATTCACACTTCAAGGCAGGGCGTGCTGCTGCCACTGTCGTGGACTAGGTTAGGCTGGGTCTCTCTCCCCTAATGAGGACAAAACACAAGCATGACTAAAGATAGCCCAGACAGGGGCTGAACTAGGAAGACTTTTTTTTAAAAAGGGAAGGTGATATGTGTTACAAATAGGAATAGCATAATTGCTACTGTTACAGTTAAACATGGTTCCCGAAATGTAAGAAAAAAAATTTTGGAATCTTTTTTCTTTAAAATATTTTATTTATTTATGTTTAGAGAAAAGGGAAGGGAGGGAGAAAGAAGGAGAGAAACATCCATGTGCAGTTGCTTCCCATGTGTCCCCCACTGGGAACCCGGCCTGCAACCCAGGCACGTGCCCTGGCTGGGAATCGAACCGGCAACACCTTGGTTCGCAGGCCTGCGCTCAATCCACTGAGCTATATCAGTCAGGGCCTTTTTTCTTTTTTTGGTTAGAGCATTAAAATAATCCCTTTGCAAAGGAAGGGAAAAAAAACAAAAAAACAATGAGCCAGTGATCTATTAAACAGTCCACAAAATAAGAAACCCAAACCTCATTTTTTATCTCTTAAAAATAGCTCATCTGTCCTGTTGGAAATCAGTGAGTTGTTGAGCTTACATGGAGAAAGTGTCAGAAAATGAAATAATCTCTTCTCTCTGCACTTTGAAATATATTTAGAGCTCCCTAAAGAACTAAGGCCTGTTTTAACTGGCAATAGATAAATCTAGAGAAAATTTTTATTTGGATGCTTAAAGAACCTATTTCCTTTTATGACTTCTAATTTAATAACTTTTCTAGAATAAATGAGGATTTGGGCTGTTATTTTAAAGAATTAGTTCCACTCTCCTACTAATCTTTAATATAACCTTGCGTCTGTGGGCACCATTTATCATTCCACTGTTACATTACATCGTTAATGTAATTACTGTTCTCTGAGCATTTTTCTCCACATTGTGTAGCATCACTAGGTTTTCTAGCAAAGAGTGGCAATTAGGAGTCTGGGTGATATAGAACCAATTTAAGCCTAAATATTCTGATGAGCAACAGTAGGAACAAATGTACATGAACTAAAGGGTTTATGGATATTATTACATAACCTGACAAATTTGATGATTTCAAATAATGGAATGTCTTTGCGGCTGAGAATAGTGATGTTTATTAGGTAATCAACGTTTCCCACAAACCTGTAAGAAGATCTGCTGAAGCCTCTCTATACAGTTCTTATACCACGGAGTTAACACGCTGGACCCGTCAGTCTCACATCGCACTAAGTGCTCGGTCAAGATCATGATAAACCGCTGGAAAGGGGGTGCATAGTTGAAGTGTTAGAGAGTGAATTCTTCAGAAACAATCATACTTTTGACCAAAGGCATCGTCTGTTCCACTCTGTCTTTATGGCGGGTAACTCTCATAATTCAATGCCCACCGTCTAGAAAGGCACTCTCGTTGGTAGTGAGTCTGCATCCTTTCTGGCACTATGTGAAGACCTTCAATATCTAGGTTACTTGGCTAAGACATAATCAGAAAACGTTAACAGGAATCTGTGCACAAAAATGTTCACCAGGAAGGAAAATCGTCACCTAAATGATCAACAATCGGGAAAATTAAACGAGGGGGATTTAACGGAAACGCCCCCCGTTTTTAGAGCGTGGAGAAATGCTCATGGAGAAAGTCCGCAAACAACACCGAGTTTGGAGGTGTACGCGGTTCCCTCCAGGTACTGGGCTTTTATTTCCTTAGTAAGGTTTTGTAGTTTCTAACAAATTTGCATGTAGTACTTTTTATGACTAAAAACATTTTTAAAAGTAAATGTATTATTTCTTTTTACATATCAATGTCCCCAACCAAGATACCTGGAATATGACAAGGAAGAGGTTCTTTTGTTCACTCTGAGCAGATTCCACTTTCTCCTGCAGTCTTTCTATTTGCTCCTCCAGAGCCCCGTACTTCCTGTCACTGCTTCTGTCGTCATCGTCACTTCTCTTCAGAATGCAAAGGAACAAAAGGAAAATGCCACTTAAAATGTTAGTGGATCAAATCCCATCAAGTTAAGGAGAAATATTTTTGTCTGTTTAAATACTATTCGACGATTTGTATTCTATAGGGAAAGCACTCCACCACACACACACACACACCGCGCCCCCCCCCCACCCCACCCTGGGCCAGAGAAATTTCGCAGCACTTGTCCTGGGTAATGGCAGTGGAGTGTTTGCTATGAAGCAGAAGTGAGTTATGCCTTTTATAAAACCGCCCAGTCAGGGAGGTTATGTGTGTCATATTTTCCCTCCAGTCCAAATGAGAACTTTGAGCTCCGCAGAGAATGCAGCGGAGCCTGCTCTTCATCACTGCTGCACTTTCTCAGCAGCTGGGAACCCTGCGTCAGTCAACGCTGCAGCACTGCTCCTCGGGGTAACAGAGGGCTGGGTTCTTGGGGAGCCTCTTGTCACATTTTCATCAACTGGTCAATAAATAGCCTTGTTTTATGTGTTTCTGTTTAAAGATCTCTTACTTAATATGTCTTACAAATAATTATATACAGCATTTCTTTATACTAAAAACTAGCCGAGACGGATTTAACATTTCCTGACCCTTAGTAATATGACTAAATTTCTTTGGCTTTCAGCCTCACAAGCATGCTGTCTGTTTAAATACTATTCGACTATTCCCACTACAATTTTTTTTATAAATCAGCCATCATCTCGTATATCCATAACTGTAGCTACTTTTCCAAAGCTTTATCACACACTACAGATGTTACGTTAGTGCTTGTGAATTTCCTCTTCCTTTTTCTGGGTGTATACTGTTGATTCGCCAACACTGAACTCGCAGCCAGCAGCGCTGTAATTCACGCCTGGACCAAGCGTATCTAACACACGTATTTTTCCAGTCAGGCACAGCCAGGCCTTGCTGTGCTCAGGAACACCAGCCAGCCTCCTGTGCTTGGGGGCCATTTTAAACAATGAAATCACCAAAATACAGACAAACAAACAAAACCTCAGCGCAACATGTGAAAACAAAAAGCACAAGTAACATGGCACTAAACAGCACGGAAAGAACAGGGTCTTAAACAGCAGAACTGCAACAAGGCAGGCACGGCGCCTTGTCTGTGCTCAGCTGGGAGCAAGCCTGCGGGGCGACTTGAAACCCCGCTGCTCCGCATATGCCTGCTAACGGCCAGGACAGCACAGTGAGTACTGATTTTGAGGTGGCAAATTTTGGTGAGTAGGTGAGTTTGTAAAAACAGAACCTGCAAACAACGAGGACAGTGTATTCTTATAACTGCTCTTCTCTACCCAACGAAGTAGATGACCAATGAACAAATCAACAGCGCTTTCCCATCATCCATCACCATTTGACCGTGTGAGCGGTAACGGAGAGCAGCTTGCTAACCTTTCATCCTCTAACGGCCGCGCAGAAAGCTGGGCAGGCCTTTGTGCAGCTCGAGAGCTGCAGGCTGCCCATCCTGGTCATGCTTCAGGAAGGGCTACAAGTGACATGTAATGGCCCTCAGCAGCCTGTGCAAGACTGCCAGCGATGCCGGGCCGATGGGCTCCACAGACCTCTGTTAGTGAAGCTTTACCAGTTCCCTTCCAGCTCACCCTGAGGAGCTGAGATGATTTGTTAAGGGCTTTTTTATTGTTAAAGGCAGAAGAAAAGTCGTGATTTTACAGATCAGGGAATAGGCCCAGAGGTTACAGGGCTTTCCCAGTCGTCACACAGACAGCAAGGGGCAGAGCCAGAACCTGACTCCAGGTGGGTTACCGACCAAGGTCCTTTCGCCAAGGAGGTGGGCATCGCCAAACCGGGAAAGCCCGTTTCTTTCTAGACGCCGGCCTACTGGAAAGCCCGATCCATGACAGCATCCGCTCTTCAAGCAAAACAATCAGAACCCGCTTACCCTGTTTTTACAGAATCCTGCTGTTATCTCTAACACACCGCCTGTTACGGGATCTGCCTTATTACATTCTAGGCAACCAGGTCCACGTTCGTCTCTCCCTGACACCAGACTACGGCAAAGTCCTAGAGTACCACTGACCACCAGGCTGTTCTGCAACAAGGGAAGTGTTACAGAAACCCGTGCTGCCTGTCACAACAGACACCAGACACACGTGACTATCGAGCACTTGAAATGTGCTCAGTGTGACTGAGGAACTAAATTTTACATTGTATTTAATTTTAATTAAATTACATGTGGTCAGCGGTTACCACATTGGATACCACATACCCACAGAGAATGGTGTAGCGTGAGGGAAGGTTTTGGAGTTGGACAGACCTGGGTCTGTCACTTATAAGCCATGTAATCTTGAGCAAGTTATTTAATGTTCTCAGCCTCAATTTATACAGTATCAGGTGGGGATGACACCATTCACCTTGCAATAATTTAGGCCTCTGAGCGTGGGTTTACACACAGACACACATACTTGTATGTCTATACAGAGACTAGAAGCACTTGAACCTGCTACAGGTTCATACAAGTCATTGAACTTGTTTTTACCGTCTGCTCTGGTAAGCATGTGTAACACTGGACAATACTGTCACCGAGAGAACCAGGACTGCTATGCTAAGTCACAGAACACAGCCAGCTCACTGCTTCCCCCGCAAATGGCAAAGTACTAAACTTCTCATCAATACGAGAAGTACTTAGTCAACCTGGGAACGACTGTCTCCCACCTCCCAAGGTTCAGGTGAAGTGGCAACACCGACAATCTCCCTCTTCCCCTCTTGCAGCAGAAACTTGGGGAAACCCAAGTGTTCTCTCTCACTCTTCCCCGTGGGAATGGCAGGCGTGAAGCCAACCCAGAGACGGCGAGCTCTGGGAAAGGAAGGATGCGGAGCAGAGCGCAGCAACCCCCCGCCCCGTCCTGCCTCGCCCTCCACTTCTATGGGCAGCTCCACACAATCTGGCCTCAGCAAAAATTACGTTCCCACCAGGTAATAAACTTCATGTTCTCAAGAATTTCTGGTACACCTTTTTTGACCTTCTGTTAATCTAAACAACACTTACCCGTTTGTGTTGCCTTGCGAGTTTTTCTTTAGCTTCTTCCAGCTCCTTCTCGATCTTCAGAACGTGTTTGTTCATCTTACGAATTGTGGAGTGCAAAATTTCCCAAACAAACAACCTTAAAGAAAAGTGGTATTTGGTTACCGTATGTTAAACTATGCTTATAGAAAATAAAGACCTCTCACCCTGGCTGGTGTAGCTCCATGGATTGAGCATGAGCTGCAAACCAAGGGGTTGCCAGTTCGATTCCCAGTCAGGGCACATGCCCAGGCTGTGGGCCAGGTCCCCGGTGGGGGGCGCGCGAGAGGCAACCACACACTGATATGTTTCTCTCCCTCTCTTTTTCCTTTCTTTCCCCTCTCTCTAAACATAAATAAATAAAATCTTTTAAAAAAGAAAAAGAAAATAAAGACCTCTCAACTTTTATAAGCTTCTTTCTTAAGGTCTAACATAGCTTTCCATTCTTTAGAAAGAATTAGTCACACAGCTCCATCAACACTTGGGCATCTATCTCTACCCATTAAGACTCAGGTGAGCTTCCTGAAGGCAATATAGGTCCCTGTCATTTTTCTACTTGACAGATATTGAAGGGATGTGTACATATTCACTGAAATGAAATGGCAAACCAGAAAAAAACATTAAGAACAAAATCATGTGTTTTTTCTAAACACTAAGTATTGGAATTTTCTCAAAATGGAAAGCTAATCTGAGGCTCATTTTACATTTAACTAGTATACGGTCAGCCAATTCTCTTGGAACATTTAAGAAACTATTAGTTGACAATAGCTATAAACTAACTGGGCTTTTAAGAATGAGATAAATATTTATATGTCAGTTGTCAGCAAATTACTAAAGTACCAGGATCACCTCGTAGGCTTTAAAATGTTTGTTGCATAAGTGATTTATATTTTTCAGTGGCTTTTTAACTGCTTTTCTGTCTATAAAGTAGGTCTTCTAATACCAAGACGTAGCATAAAAGTGTGTCCTACTAATTTTGACTTGGATGACAGTTTAAGTGGAAGACAGTTAAAACAACCTGTTTGGAAAACTCAAAGTTTCGAATGTTGGCAGGCAGGATCAAAGAGCAGAGTACTTAACTCTGGAAGGGGTGGTCAGCAAAGACTTTGCAGAGTTAGAAACGGCTGAGCTTGGCGCTAAAGACCAGAGGGAGCTCCTGAGCAATGCATCCATGTAACAGTGCATGTGTTCAAATTCTGGCTCTGTACTTACGTGACTTTGGACAAGCTACTTACACGCTCTGCCACATCTTTCTACTTTGTAAAACACAGAGAACAATGCAACCCCTTCTGCAGTGGCGCTGCGAGTAAATGAGCTGCACATGTCAGTCACTCAGGACGATGGTTCACACATACTCGGGTGGCCAGTTTCCTGAGAGTTTGCACATCTGAGAATGTCCTTCTGTTGCTTCATTTGTGAATGCCAGCTCAGACGGTATGATAACCTTAGATCACACCCTTTCACCCAAGAACCCAGTTTATTTCAGACCAGTGTCCTCTCCCAGTAACAGACACAAAGAAGAGGATAAAGGTTGTGATGGATTTTTACGTCTTTGCAAGTAATTTTCCTGTGTTTCCTGTTTTGTGTCAACTCCTGCTGCCCCAGTCCTGTTCAATTATAAAGACTGGGGACTCAATTTCATGAGTAAGAACAGAGCCTAATGGAAAGTCTCTTTCCTGTAGGAGGAATGGGTCTAGAATGAATCTCCTGCATTAAATCTAGGACTTTTATGATTGAGGCAAGACCCCCCTTCCTCACATGGACGTCTGGGTGCCCACCAGGTTTTCCTCAGTCTCTCCAAGGATGTGTACGTACGCTGCTGTGAGTGTGGTTTCTCCCAGTTCCTGGTGTGACTCCAGGCCCCCAGTGGGGCTGGCACCCTGTTCCGTGTCTCCTGACACACAGCCTGACCTCTCCTAATGGTCTGGGTCCTCGTCAGCATCTCTATTTGACGGGCGGAGTCCTGATTCAGCTTCCATGTGTGTCCCCAAGAGACGTTGTGACCTGACTGACTGTATTTCCACTGTCCAGCTATCTTTGTTCAGTCCAACCCTACCAGACCGGACCATTAGCATATATTAATATCAGTCTGGTTGGGCTCGAAATTTGGAGCTCATGTATAAGACACCACATGAAAACCAATCCTCAGAGAATATGAACTTTGTCAAATATTTCATATTACCTAGTAAAGTCACGAGACAGTTCTGAAGAGAAGATCCAATTTGCTACTGCGGCACAGTCGACAATCTGAATACGAATCATCTTATCGACCAGTACAGCAATCATCTACAACGAGGGAAGAATTTCGAGGGTAAATCACACCTGTAGGTAGCCATAACAACCCTACTGCTACAAAGCTAAAATGTGAGGGCTGTGAAATGCATTTCCAGTGGCTACGGAACAATCGATTTGACCATCAGGCCTTAGGACTTACTCTGCCCTCCGCCTGGCTCGGGCGCCTACTGTAAGAATGCTGTAACACCGATAAAGACTGAACAAAAACACTCTGAATGGCAGCACGATCTTGAAAAAAAATTACATAACACCTAAAAAAATGCATAATTTCCATTGAATCCTAAAATTTAAAAATTTAAGTGTTTTATCATAAAAAGTCTTAAAATATATTCTGTAATTATTTAAATGCCTCTTACCACAAGAGGTACGAAACAACACACTGAGCCTGAGAGACCCGGGTGCGCCTGCAGAACCTGGACCGGCTACACAACCACTTCCTGCCCAACCGGTCGGGCCTTCAAGCAACAAGCACTCTTACTATTTAAAATGTGTTAAGACAGTACAGTCCCAAAGCAAGTAACAATACTTGCTCTTAACTCCACAGCATTAAAAAAAGCACAGATTTTAAAGCCATTCTGTAGACAAATGTGATGTTTTACAAACTAAAACAATGATAACAACAGCCTTATTTTTATACCCATACAATCAGAGCCTCAACATATCTCATGAAGTAGCTCCTACCTGTGGATGATTCCTCCAGACCTCAAACATGACTCTTAGAACATGTAACTTTCCTTCATCGCTTTCGGCTAGGGTTTTGAAGACTTCATGAAACCTTTTGATAGTGGGAGGGAAAAAAATAACCACATAAAAACGGATTCATTAATCATATTAATGTTTCAAAGCCTTTTTCAGTATTACTCAATTTACAGTGCAATATGTAAATGCAAAATAACCAAATGTTAACCATTAAGGACATAAGAGGCATGCTTAAGGATTCATAGTCTGTATGGAATTTGTCACAAAATCTTAGCCTGGGATTCCAGTTTACTGTGTATCTAAGGGTAGGTGAGGGCTAAGGAACCATCTTCAAACACAGGTGGTGTCTCCCGTGTGACTCACCTCCTGTGGAAACCCTGCAGGTAAAACAGAGACTTAGCACTTGAGATGGGGTGGGGAGCCCAGGCTCTCTGCTTGGCTGGAGGAGTATCGGTATGTTCTTGCTTCTTTTGGACTGACGAGTTAGAAAGCCCTGTCTTAAATGCCAACCTTTGGGTGGCTTCCCAAAATATGGTGGGCTCTCATTTCTGCTTAACTTCCTTTAGAAAGATGCCTGGACAGAGTGGGAGCGAGCTTCTTCACCCTATATGTGACTGTCCTATGGACCTAAGTTTTTCACTAGTCCCTCTAAAGGTCTATATGAAAAAATATACATTCTACGTGTACACGCAAACTGCACATGAAGACGGACAGAGCCACAGGACCAGGATTTTAGTGACCACAAGCCACAACCCACTGTATCCAGTTCTATCATAATACTGTTATTAAGATCTTCCTTCATATTCAGTAACTTCAGGTACAAACGACTATACTGTTGGTATCGAGCAGAGGTCTAAAACCTAAAGGGTGTGTGTTCTTGTCACACTTACTTTGCAAGAGCACTGAAGGAGTGGCTGAACGATTTGGCTGCCAAGTGTAGCAGAGTCTGCACAAAGACCTCTATTTTCAGTGGATTGAAACTGAACCCTTCATCTGAAAAATATTCCACAGGAAGACAGGAAGATATAAATATCGCAATCCCTTGGTCCCTCTCCTGGAATGCCGAACAGATGGCACACTCATACCTAAATACTAAGTTAGACATTCATGCAACATCTCTGAATACTAACAGGCACTAAAAGAACTCTGATTTCAAATATTCAATATACAAAACTAAGCATAATCTTAATTCTTCTTTTTTTGGACATTTCTCTAATTTTTCTACATGTCCCATTTCTTTTATGAATATCACATAGGCTTCCTTGTTCATATCCCTCTTACGGTGGCAAGATAAATACATAATACAAAAAATCCAATAAACCCTCAATACTGCAGTCTACGTCCTAAGATATCTGATAATGTCTAAAGTTAATACCATCATTCTGACTTAGGCTTTCTAACTACATCTTCTCTAAAATCATGTGTCTTAGAAAAACCCAAGTAAATAAAATCCCAGTAACAAAAACCCCAGACGATTAATGTTTTATTTTGATTAAGACCTTTTCTATCGCCCTGGCTGGTGTAGCTCAGTGGATTGAGCGTGGGCTGGGAACCAGAGGGTCCCGGTTCGATTCCCAGTCAGGGCACATGCCTGGGTTGCGGGCCGGGTCCCCGTGGGGGCCATGTGAGAGGCAACCATACATTGCTGTTTCTCTCCCTCTCTGTCTCCCTCCCCTCCCCTCTCTCTAAAAATAAATAAAAATGAAATCTTAAAAAAAAAAAAAAAAAAGACCTTTTCTATCCACATGTCCTTAGGCACAGATCTAACAAAAACAAAAATTCCTCCTGAAATGGGTACCCAGTTGTCCCAGTAGACTCACCTGTTTTACTGATCTGTCCCTTTTTGTGTCGACACTACAGTTAGTTACTTCCGTTTTCAAGATGTTTTGTGTGTCATAAAATAAGCACCTCCCGTTGCCTGTCTTACCCATGTATTGATTCAAGTAAACTTGTAAATTATTTTGCCAATTTCCCCACTCTCACCTCCCCAAAACCAAAGGGATTTTTGTTGGAATTACACGGTACATACTCAGTCAATGTTAAACATTATTGTTCTAACAGCTTAATCTGGAAAAAAAACCCCACTTTATAATACACCAGGAATTCCCGTTCACACACCTCTCTTGAGTGAAAGTGGGAATGATGAAAAATCTTTGAACGGTAACAGTGTATTTTACTTAGTATTTACTTAATACTTAATGCAAGCAATTTCGTAAGGATGTTAGGATCTCTTTTTATATAAGGGAGAAAATACCTGGATTCTGGAAACAGCTGGCAGGCTGAACAGGCCAAAGAACACACTGCCTTACGGGCATCCAGTGAGGTTTAAGAGGAGCTCATGCCACCAGAGGTAAGTTTATGCTTTAACCTGGTCTCTGCAAAGTTCCACTCAAGAGCTATTTCATTCCCTTACCGTCATCGTCATCCTGGTTAGGGTTTGGTACGTCTTTCAGAATGCTGATGATCTCATCATTGGTTGCTTTGCTTTTAAAGGCAACAGATAAACAGAGGGCGACTGAATGTCCAGGAAGAGAATCTAAGCACAGAATGGGGGGTGGGGAGAGGGTAGATCAGGCTTTAAGACTATTCTTGCAAATAGTTAAATAACTGAGAGACTTCAAAAATTCTTTTCTTTCAAAATAGAATACTCTATCCCAAGATCAATATTTAATGTGTACAAAGATCATCACATGTTAAAGTTTCATTGAATAGGTCAACGGCTTTTCATCTAAAATAAGACATAATTCTCACTTCATTACTTCCTTAAGAACATTTAGCTAATTGAAATGAACAGAACAAGAGGTGTTGACCTTCCTCAGGGATGGTGAAGGGAAGTGGGAATAATAGTTAAATTGTCCTTTGACAGTCCTCAAATCCCTATAGGTAAGCTGAAAAGCTGAGAATCAATGTCGTTTCTCTTTCATTTTTGCCAATTTCTCTTTCTTCTCCTTTTCTGAGACAGTGCAAACTAAGTCTGAGTTTAAACACAGTGAAAGCTGCCAACTTAAGACAGTTTTTTTGCTTTTCTCTTTTTTGAGTCCATACATAAGACAGATACTCATGTGCTATGTTCCATGTGTTTGCTATTAGTATCTGCCGAGTCCTAATTGTTTAAAATTTTTGCTCATATATACTGTAAGGCATCACCAGAACAATCCACTTTTAATGTAAGGTGTACGATTAAAAAGGCAACTCTGACACAGAACATCAGTTACTAAGCACGTGGAATGAATAAAGTCAATTACAACAGGTCACATGTGCTTTGTGCTTCTCCTTGAAAGTGGGAGAGAAAATAAGTGACCAAAAAAAAAAAAAAAAAAAAATCCCTGCCACTGAGGAGTCTAAATTCTGGGGAAACCAGAGAGCAACACAGAACTGGCTTGCCAAAGGTTAAAAAACACTCCGTCACGGAGGTTGGGCTAGGCCTAGAAAGAGAACAAGGACGAGATACAGAAAAGGCTTCCCGGCCTGGGGTAATGGCACAAAGGCAAAGCCAGGAACCGGGAGGACAGAGAAAGAATGAAAGGAAGAAGGAAGCACGCCTGGCTGGAGCAGAGGTCAGAGGTCCGTGGGGGAAGGACCGACAGACAACAAGCAGGACACACTGTTATGAGGGCCTTACACGTCAGGCTGCGCTGCTGCTACGGGAAAAAAGGAAGGTCGGTGTTTAACAAAAGTCTGTGCTTCTTGATATCACGGACAGTGTCCCATGATTCTGAGCCAATACAAGGCAGAACGCGAAACTCGCCCCTTCAGGAAAGCACAGTGGCTAAAAGCGCGGCTGCCCAGTCAGTGAGCCTGGATTCGAACCTGGGCCCCAGCACGCAGAAGCAACCTCGCTCTGGCTTTACCGCTTTGAAGCCATGTCCTTACTGTAAATTTGGTATAATAAACATACCAATTTCTTAAGAGTTGCTTTAAGGCTTTAGTGACATAATACCACAGGAAGTATACTTAGCAATGGGATCAACTGAGTTTGTTTCAAGGAAAACAGGCAAAGTGTGAGGTATAAACGGAGAACCAGGAGTGTGGTATGAGAAGGAAAGGAGGAGGAGCGAGTTTCAAAACACAAAGAACCTACACGACATGGAATAGAAGGCTCGCGGAGGAGCCACGTTTAGTGCCACCTGAATGACTAACCTGGGAAACCTCCACACCAAACCCTCCACCAGTGACCACTAACGCAGGCCTTACCTTCATGAAGTGCAGGGCACAAAAGGGCGTATCGTTAGCACAGTGCCTCTGGTTTATATGTAGTAGCACTTCACTGGTCAAAATACAGTCTGTGTACACCTGGGTCCCACAGCTGAACTGGTATCAGATGGCAATCTCCATCACCGTGACAAACATACATTTCCATTTCAGTCAATTCTGGCTATAAACTCATCTTGCTATGCTCAGCAGCCAATTTAAAATAATGTCATGAATATACCACAGTAACCAATAATAAAAGAAAAAACGAGTCAGTGGTAACGACATATATCACAACAAATCTCCAAAACGACGACAGGGCACATAAAGCAACAGCGGCCAGTAACAGATCGCCTTTCAAACAGAGAGAATATGAACCCAAGAAAGAGCTCATCTTTCCCTCCTTAAAGAACTGATGGCAGAGGATGCTTGCATCGTTACTTTGTAAAGACAGAAGGATTTGTTTTGTTACTTACTGCTACTTTCATCTCCATACTTGTAAATGCAGGTGGGGTTTGCAGGACACAGAGCTGAGAAGGTAGGAGGAACAATATCTAATATATGCTGATGGTAAGACAACCTACAATACAAACAAGAGCCTCAGAAAAGATAGTTCATCAGTTCCATTCCTCGGTAACATCCAACTTACCCAGAAAGTCACAATCTCAAACACCCTCACAGCGGAATGGCAACTTACAAAAGAAGGAATAGTGGAAAAGGAGAAACATCCCTTAGAAATCATTGTAATGGTGGCAGGTAAAAGGAGTTGCCAGTGGAGGTTGATGAACGGGATGAGTGGAACCTCTGAGTATCTCCTACAAAGTAGTTAATTACAAAGGGGAGAATGGCGGATTTAGGCGGAGAAGCGTGGCAGACACTGACGGGACCGGGTAGTCCAGGTCACCTCTCCAGTGATGGGGTTCTTGTGGCCCCAACGTGATGCGCCGGGAGGAGCACCAATAACGTAGGACTGGAGTCTGGTCATGAGGACACAGGGAGGTGACCCGAGAAAGCAAGGCCTAGGTTCTCTCAAACTGACAAGGACATGAAAACAGAGTGACTGCTCAAGACCGAGGAGTCTGCAGACGACGATGACTGAACGCCGCCCGTGTTCCCAGGCAGAGCTCACGCCTGCGGCCGCCTCCGTGGGTCCTATGCCGTATTATGGAACCAGAGCCGGCTTTCCAATTTGGAGGGCAGCATGCTGGTTGTGAGACAGCATCTTTGGTTTGGGGAAACATGTGACGGACTGTTAAAGGTGACAAGATGATGTCACCTGCGACTTAGTTCCAAAGGGTTCAGAAAAAGACCAATGAAATGAGTGTATACATACAGAGAGGGGAAGGAGTGAGAAATAAAACAAATGTATAAAATGTTAATGAGGGAACCTGGACAATCAGGACCGAGTTCTTTGTACTATTTTGTCGACTTTCCTGAAATTGGATATTATTTCAAAGTATATTTGACAAAAAAGTTTTTTGGCTTAATTCACACAGAATCCAGATGTCATGGTTGCCTATAATTTTTTCAGCCTAAATCTTGATTAAAAACTAACAAGGAAGGGAGGCTGGTACTTGGATTTTAAAAATATTCTGGACAACCCTGGCTGGTGTAGCTCAGTGGATTGAGCGCGGGCTGCGAACCAAAGGATCGCCGGTTTGATCCCCAGTCAGGGCACATGCCTAGGTTGCAGGCCAGGTGCCCAGTAGGGGCCAAGTGAGAGGCAACCACACATTGATGTTTCCCTCCCTCTCTCCCCCTAAAAAAAATAATTAATAAATAAAATCTAAAAAAAAATATTCTGGACATATAGCACAAATGCAGAGAATAGAAAACCCTCCCACAGAAATTAGGAGATCTTAAGCTAAAGAGAAAACACAAAGAACTCACCGCATACATTTTTCTAGAACTTCTCTTACAAACTTTGGTTTGGGACTTTCAAGATCTTGAGCAAGACAATCTGACCTAATGAGGAAACAGAGTTTTGTGAAGTTCTTACACAGACTCTGCACTTATGCTGAACTTGTACTTAGCTACAAAGTATGTACATAAATATTAAAAGTAAATGTTTAGACCATGAAGATTGTTTTTGCTATAGGTTTAAATATTAATAGTACTTTAAAAATTATGGTAGACTAGAGAAAGGAAAGTTAAAACATAATACCACTTACCAATCTTCCCAGCTCCAACGGAACTGGAAGTTACTTAGATGATGGGAAAACCAATTAATAAACCTATACGGAGACATGGGAGGAAGGAACAGAGAGATGAACGGTTACAGTTTATACCAGGAACTTACGTAATCCTTCAGACAAATAAAACCCTATTTCACAGAGTGAAATGACAAGCTTATACCCCTACCTATAAGCCGTACCTTCTGCCACGTGTCCTTTCCTCTGCAAATCCTGTGACTCATCTTCTACTTCAATAAATAATGGTCCCTATCTTACTCCTTCTAACAGTGCTATCCTTTTTAAGTGAATAATAGATTATGATTTGAGTGCCCGTTTTGTGCCAGGAACCTTCTATGTGTTGACATAACTTAGTAATTTCTGAGGAATGTATTACTTTTCCTATTAACTGACAGAGGCAAAATAAGATTAAACGGCAGGTAAGACATTCTATAAATGGCAGGACCAAAGAACTGCTTATCATCATACCACGTCCTTTATACCACCACAGCAAAATACACCACTGAAGCCCCTTCTCCCCTAAACATACATCTGATTTAACAAGACAGGGATCGCGGTAGCAAACTGAAAATGCTGTGACATTCGTAAGAGCCCAATAAATACTGCTGAATGAACGGTATAGCTGGGATGCCAACACAACTGGTAGTCTTATTAATCAGACTGGGAAAATCAATCAGAAGACACGTCCTTAAAGCACACCCCTCATGTATCTATAATTTCAGTCACTGAAATTAATCAAGATAGTAAGTCAATGACACAAAACAGCCCTTACTGATAATTTTCAGATATGTAATTTGAATAGTGAACATTAAAAAAAAGGAAATTAAAGAAATATTCAATATCTGTGCTGATCTGACTTGGGAAACTGACAGAGGTAGGAAGTAAGTACTAGTCAATGAAGGTGATACACAGGTTTCACCCAAAAGACAGTGGGCATGTAATCACCACAGCTCTAATACTCCAATATGGTGTTTTATATTAACAGCCCAGAAGCTGGAATTATGTAGAAGCTTAATTATTTCAGAAGCAGATACAACGTCTAAACAAACAAAAAATGTGTTTATATACAATGAATATATAGTATTAGCCTCTACTTCTACATAGAGGTTAGCATAAAGCCTAACTTAAAAGCTTACATAACTCAATTACAGTGGGAAAAGTATAATTATACCAAAGCACCAAATAAGTAAATAATGAATGAAATGAAAACCTCAGCACAGGCGTCATTTCATGCTGAAAATTAGACTAGAAAGTGTAAAGTGACATTATAACAAGTATGAGTTTTATTTTATTAAAATTTTTTTTCAGGACTTCCAGCCAAGATGGAGGCGTAGGTGGACACACTGTGCCTCCTCGCACAACCAAAAGAGGAAAAACAACAATTTAAAAAACAAAAACAGCCAGATCTGACAGAAAATCAAACTGAGTGGAAGACCGACAACCAAGGAGTTAAAGAAGACCCGTTCTTCCAGAACGGTAAGCGGGGCAGAGCCAGGTGGAGAGCGCCACCGAGCTGGCAGTTTGTGGAGCGGTACTGGCAACACTGCAGCTGCCCAGAGAGACCAGTGGCAGGCGCGCCTGGCCAAATCGTGGCTGGCGCACTAGGTGAAACCCGTGGCTGGCCCACCCAGACCCAGCAGGGCTGAGACTGGTGGACTGGGTGGTCCCTCGTTTGCGTGCAGATAAACTG
The DNA here is from genome assembly GCA_004026765.1 of Micronycteris hirsuta. NCBI lineage: Eukaryota > Metazoa > Chordata > Mammalia > Chiroptera > Phyllostomidae > Micronycteris > Micronycteris hirsuta. The sequence continues at coordinate 37,767 of PVJI01007276.1, read as the reverse complement.
GGAGAAAAAGCTGGGGAGTGGAGCAGATCTCACAACCCACCATCATGGGAAATAAAGCCTCAAACCACAGATTGAAAACACCTGTGGGGTTGAGGTGGCAGTGGGAGGAACTCCCAGCCTCGTAGGAGAGTTCACTGAAGAGACCCACAGGGACTCGGAACTACACAAGTCCACCCACCCCCGGAGCCAGCACAGAAGTGTCCAATTTGCTTGTGGGTAGCTGGGGAAGTGCAGAAAGCAGAGCAAGCACCATTGTTCTCTCAGGCCCCGCCCCCACAGGCAGTATCACAACGCAGCGCTGTGGGTTACCCCACCCTAGTGAACACCTAAGGCTCCGCCCCTTACAGTAACAGGTGCCTCAAGAAAAAAAATGGCCGAAATGAAAGAACAGATCAAAACTCCAGAAAAAATACAACTAAGTGACAAAGAGATAGCCAACCTATCAGATGCACAGTTTAAAAACACTGGTAATCAGCATGCTCACAGACTTGGTTGAATTTGTTCACAAATTAGATGAACAAAAGAAGGATACACTAAAGGAAATGAGGAACCAATAGGGATGGGAAGGAAACTGGGACTCAAATCAACGGAGTGGACCAGAAGGAAGAAAAAAACATTCAACCAGAAAAGAATGAAAAAACAAGAATTCAAAAAAACGAGGAGAGGCTTAGGAACCTCTAGGACATCTTTAAATGTCCCAACATCCAAGTTATAGGGGTGCCAGAAGGAGAAGAGGAAGACCAAGGGATTGAAAACTTATTTGAACAAATAATGAAGGAGAACTTCCCCAAGCTGGTGAAGGAAATAGACTTCCAGGAAGTCCAGGAGGCTCAGAGAGTCCCAAAGAAGTTGGACCCAAAGAGGAACACACCAAGGCACATCATAATTACATTACCCAAGATTAAAAATAAGGAGAGAATCTTAGAAGCAGCAAGAGAAAAGGAGACAGTCACCTACAAAGGAGTTCCCATAAGACTGTCAGCTCATTTCTCAAAAGAGACCTTGCAGGCAAGAAGGGGCTGGAGAGAAGTATTCCAAGTCATGAAAGGCAAGGACCTACATCCAAGAACACTCTATCCAGCAAAACTTTCATTTAGAATGGAAGGGCAGATAAAGTGCTTCTCAGATAAGATCCAGTTCAAGGAGTTCATCATCGCCCAGCCTTTATTATATGAAATGTTAAAGGGATTTATGTAAGGCATGAAGGGATATCAACAGGGGAGTGGGAGGGGGAGAGAGGAGGAAAAAGTACAGAGAATAAGTAGCATAAGCAGTAGGTAGAAAACAGACAGGGGGAGGTTAAGAATAGGATAGGAAATGTAGAAGCCAAAGAACTTATGCATACGACCCATGGACAAAAACTAAAGGGCGGGGAATGGGGGAGGGTGTGGGGCGGAGGGGAATAAAGGGGGGAAAATGGGACAACTGTAATAGCATAATCAATAAAATACATTAAAAAAATTTTTTTTCATTTACATGAAAAACAGTTTTATTTTTATACAAAGAATTATTCTGGACAGGTGAGAAAGAAAAATCAACTTGGAAATTCTTAAAAAGGCAACCCAATTCTTTTACACAGTACAGGGAGTAGAAGCGGTTAAAACTAGTACAGAAGTAAGGCAATCACTGCACCTGTCCACACACGTCGTATTCATCGTGTCCAAACGCATGTACAGCATTTCAGTTGCCTGTGCAAGCTGTGAAGTCAAGGATAAGGAAAACTATTCTCCACCCTTCTTCAAAATAAGTTTGATAGAAAAAATAAATAACATTTGGGCCCGGCTGGTGTAGCTCAGTGGATTGAGTGCGGGCTGGGAACCAGAGGGTCCCGGTTCGATTCCCAGTCGGGGCACATGCCTGGGTTGCAGGCCGGGTCCCCGGTGAGGGCCATGTGATATAGGCAACCATACATTGCTCTTTCTCTCTCCCTTCTCCTCTCTCTGAAAATAAATAAATAAAATCTTTAAAAAAAAAAAAAGAAAGCAAAGCATTTGCTGTTAAAAAAAAAAAAGTAACATTTCCTAGAAGTCTGTAGAATGACTAATAATGTCGAACATCTTTTCATGTAATTGACCTTTTAAAAAACAGCTTTGAAGTAATCAATGTACGAGAAATCTGGCTTGTATACACCCATGAAATCAAGACAGTGAACATTACACCACCTCCAGAATTTCCCCACGCTCATTTGTAATCCGTTCTCCCCTCTCCCCATCCCCCAACCTGTGTCCCCTTTGTATCTTCTAGAATTTTGTGTAAAGAGAATCATATAGTATAAATTATTTGTTTGGCTTTTTTTCTCAGCATAATTATTTTGCAATTTATTCATGTTATTGCTGGTATCAAAAACTTGTTCCTTTTTACTACAGAGTAGTAATACATTGTATCGGTATAACAAAATTTGTTAATCCACTCATGTAGTGATGAATATTTGGATATTTTCCAGCTTGGGGTTATTACAATAACGTTTCTATGAACATTGATTCCTAAGTCTTTACAGGGACACGGGCTTCCAATCCTCTTAATACCTAAGAGTTGAATGGCGGGACTGCATGGTACACATGTTTAACTTTTAAGGAAATGTCACACTACTTTCATGAAGTGATTTAAACCCACAAGCGGAAATACTTAATAATCTTTTAAAGCTAGGTCAACGAGAGCAAGTTTAAAATACAAAGGAAAGGATACGACTTGGGGTAGAGAGCCGGGCTGCAGTTTGCACAGTTCGATGAGCAGCGTTGTGTACATCACTTCAATGTGAGGTGGGGCCGGAAGCTGAAACAGCTCTGCGAAGATCACCTACAAAGAACCGGCGGTCAGAACCACTCTGATCGATGCATGCCGACTACAGACAGACCTCAGTGTTCTAAATGTAGACTCTAACTCAGTGACATTCACAATGAAAGAATAACTACTTTTTAATCTTTAAAGTTATGCTCTTTAAAACATGAAGATCTAAAATTTAATACTGTAATAAAAATTTCTTCTGCCTATAACCCCGTCAAATAAGAATATACAAATATTAATGCCTATTTGATACTCCCAGAAAACCATGCAATTAAATTCCAGCTCTGGAAGTACAGGAGTTGATTTACTGAGGCACTCGCAGATCCACCCATTTAATTCATTCTTATCAGTTAAGCAGTAAGACGACTTATGGGACTCTGAGGATGCAAACAGAAGATTTGAGTCAAGTCATTCCACTCCGCTACTTAGAACTGGTGCCCTGAAACCGTTTCGATAATCTAGGACTTCTCTGCTGTGCCTCTTGTTCAGAAACCTGTTTCCTCCCTCCCTCTGTGTGTGGACCACCTACCTAGAATTCTAAAGCCTGATCTGCATTCCTTCCTCTGAATCCCATCTCCCACACTTCTGTACTTCATTCTGATGACTTCCTACACATTTTGCACATTTAAAGATATGACTTATATTTTGCACTTCAATTGACATGCCAGTGACTCAAATTCAGGGCCTAAGCTTACTCTCAAATTTTGTAAAACCTGGACAGATGCAGTATACTTTTAAGCAAGCACACAAGTGAATTATAAATAAACAAGTGAATCTTAAATAATACATCATAACAACACTCATGAGTATTTTAACTTAAAGGAATATGTAACCGACAGTCTGACCCATGGGCAAACTGTGTACAGGGCTATATAGAGCCCTGAAACACTTTTTCAGGACATACACCTCACAAGGTGTTCAAATGTACTACTAATATCATCCTTCTGCATGACTTCATTTGGAGTCAAAAGCCTTATTCATTCTTCCTACTTCCAAAGCAACTGGCTCTTTTGATTTCTGAGAATAAAGATTCATACTTAATCCTACCTGTGATACAGGAAATAATGTACTAGTTGGGTATATACTACTACTAAGAAGCCAGAGAAATACAGTTAAAAGCAGATTATCTACCTAAAGTAATACAATATTTTAAAGTACTTAAGTCACTTATACATCTGTTAAGTGGACAATGTACCAACAGAGCTAGAGGTAACTTACATTATCCATGATAACTATCCATGAATGAAGACATACTACACAAATAATTTATAGGCAACTCAAAATTCCATTTGGCTAACGGTTTCAACCTCCTCTTTTCTCTGTCCTAACATGGCTAACAGAGCACCAAAACAGACAGCAATTTCCTCGCTCCTCTGTTAACTTTCAGTACCTGACAAGCAGCAAGAAAAAACAATAAGCCACAGTAGATTGCACTTTAAGTCAACAGAAAGAATCTGAAACTTAGAAACAAGCTCCATGTGGAATGCATACCTCAACTATGTGGTAGTTCAAGGGGATCTTGTTCTTCCCCGGGTAGCTCACCAGCTGCGCGGCACTGTGAAAAGTACAGTTTAAATTCAGTAAGTATACAAAGTTACATCAACAATCAAACAAGTAGTTTCAAAAGCGGTGTGTTTAGATACAAGGAAATCTTTTCTGAAATGTTCTAGATTTCAGTTACTTCGCCACAGCATAAATTATTTTGTCTACCACAAGGAAACTTTAATGCATCCAAAACTCTTTGAAAGATCAGAGGGGTTTAATAACAATACTAAGGAGGCCAATTAAATTTACTAACTTAAAAAGTTTTAATAGGGTAGACCACTTCCAAAAGATACTATTCCTTTCCACCTTAAAATGTAAACCAAAATATCCAAGGCTGAAGAAAATATTATTTGTCCACAGTGTATTACAAATGTCCGCACAGAAAAACCTGGCATCACATGCATTATTATAAAGCACTGCACAGAACCCAGAAAAGGACTCTTTTGAGAAAGCAAAGCATACTGGTTTTTGCAAGACAGGGTGTCGGGAAGTGAGATTTTCTTACACTCTTAACATACGTTTTGCTCTTATCATCAAAATTGCTACCTTTTCTCCATTCTAAAAGTAACAAGAAAAGAATCCTACCAAGTCTTTCTTTCCTTCCAGTGGGACTTAATGATGCAGTGAAGATTCTCTTCTATTACAAATCTTTCCACTGAATGACTCCCTGGCATTACAGGACCCTAGAAAGAAAACCAAATGTATACACTACAGACCTAGAGAAAAGATTTTCTTTCATTCATTCAACAAATATTTGAGGGCTTATTATACTTGATGCTATAACGGGTGCTGGGGATGAAAGTTTGAGAGTGTGAAAGCTCTGTACTTCCGGCAAGCCTCGCTGTCGTGTTCATTTGTACCCAGAGCAGAATCCGAGCAGCAGCGGCAGTGTTTCCCCCACACATCGGGTGCCACACTGTCGCAGCCACCGTGGTTCTTGTAAGAAACAAAGTAACTTCTGTACATCATTAGCCCTACACAGTTTGATTTACATTTTTAAACCTTAAGGATGAATTATTTCCACAATAAAATGGCAGGAAAATTTAAATCAAATATAGACATAAAAAAATCATGTATAAATTGTAAAATACCCACATTATATTGTTTAAAAAAGGTTAAAAAATTACCTACATATTAATTTTTTAAAAAAGTATATGCATAGCAAACAGGTTCAAAGAGTTTATCTTTATTTACATATTATTTACTATTATAGCTCTTAATAGTGACTTTTACTATAATCTTCTCCATAATATCTAATTCTTCAAAATAAACTTTTTTTTCCCAGAGACCAGAGCAAAAAACCCCAAATCCTCTTCACTGTGAGGGGAACAGATATTCTGTATTTCGTGCTCTTCTGGCGAAGCACGACGGACACGTTACAGAAGCAGCACCGGCGACCTGTGAACAGCAGCGGTGAGGCAGGCTTTGAGGCCCCGTTCTAGTTCCCTGCACAAACGAATACCTAATCACAAAGAGTCTAACACTTTTAACTGTAAATTAAACTTTCAATTATAGAAACCCAATTAAACCATTATATGTTGGCTGTTTATTACACATATACACACATATTACATATATATAGCAAAGTGGGTTACGAGTTGATAATTTCATATATATAACCAATTACCTGGTAATTTTTTATTGAGATAGATTACACATATACCAAATTTTCACTGGTCGTTAGCAATTTATGGCAGGACAGAAAAGAGAACACAGGAGAAAGAAAACTCAAATTTGACCTCAGATGGTAATACTGGTTCTTAAGCCAATGGCTCTCAAATGGGGACAACTATGCCCGTAAGAGAACATCTGGCAACAGCTGGATACATTTTTGGTTGTACAACTGACGTTTAGCTTCCAAATGCTACTGGCAACTAGACGGTAGAGGCCAGAGAGGCCACTAAGCACCCTACAATCCACAGGACAGCCCCCCACAACAGAGAATTGTACAGCCCAAAATGCCAATTCAGCTGAGCCCAAGAAACTCTCATCTACACTTACTCGGATGCACTGAGCCAGCGATTTCCAACCTTTTTCATCTCATGGCACACAAACTAATCACTAAAATTCCGCAGCACACTGAAAAATTACATTTTTGCCAATCTGGCCAAAAAAAAAAAAAAAAAAAAAAAAAAAAGGTGTAATTTAGATTCACTCACACCAGACGGCTATCACTGGGTGTCTGTTGTCATTTTTTAACTTGACAATCCCAGGGAAAAGAGGTCAGTGCTCCTGACTAAATAGCCAGGTACTGCATTTCTAAAAACGTTTTTGAGACACACCAGTGTGCCTCTTGCACACCAGTTGAAAATGGCTGCACTAAGCAACAGGCATGCTACTTCGGTGAGTTTCTAGTCTGAACAAATCCAGTAATCACTGTGCCTGCTGCCTGGCTATTCACGTTAAGTCAGCCATTCAAGTACAGAGGTATAAAATAATTGAAGCATAGTTGCAGTGTACATTTTTAAAAATATTTATTTATTTTTTACAGAGAGGGGAAAGGAGGGAGAAAGAGACAGAGAGAAACACTGATATGAGAAACATCCATTGGTTGTCTCTCATATGTGCCCCAACTGGGGACGGAACCCACAACCCAAGTATGTGCCCTGACTGGCAATTGACTGGCGACCTTTCACTTTGCGGACCATGCCCAACAAACTGAGTGACACTGGTCAGGGCACACTGTAAATTTTTATGTTAATAAAATGTCAATATCAAAATTACACATTTTCTTAATCATTAAAGTATAATGGCTGCCAACAATTTGACATTGTGGTACGAGTAGATATTTTAAAACTATAAAATCAGCTTATACTCATCTTTGAGGTTTTTAAATGAAAAACACTTTATTTCTAAAAAATTATTATAGTATAGGAAATGGAGCAGCCAAAGAACTTACATGCATGACCCGTGGACATGAACAATGGTGGGTGAGGGGTCTGGGTGGAGGGGGGCAAAGGGGGAAAAATCAGGAAAACTATAATTGTATAATAAATAATAAAATGTAATAAAAAAGTAAAAAATAGAAAATAAAAAATAATTACATAATATGAATAGGACAAACTGTAAGGGTTAGAGAGATGGATAATCTCTTAACATTAGGTATTTTTCTCAACTAGCATTATTAAGAATAGCTAAAGTTATTGAGCATTCATTATGTATTCTGTTCTATGCACTGTTTATTAATATATAACTTAATCCTCTTACAGTGTTATGAGACACTATTATTATTCCATCAGGAAGCTAAGGTAGAGAGGTGAATTACTCAACCTCGATCACAAAGCTAAGAGCTGACTAAACCAGGGTTAAAACCCAAACCAATCTGGCTCTTGAACCTACTATTTTAAATTGCACACTGTGCTGTCTCTTAATCTATATACACATGCTAAATATAATTTCTTGCATAATGAAGTAATGCCATTCAATTAAATGGTTAACTTTATTGCCATCAACCCTCTCAGATAATAAACAACTTAAATTACAACGTATTGGGGGCATAATCCAAACCAGATCAAAACCCAAGTGCAATGCAACCCAGGCCCTTTGACAGGAACTGTCAGCTGGTCACGTACCTCGGGATCGTCTGTGTAATCGAACATTCTGAAGATGACCCTTGGCATTGGGTACACTGAATCCTCGGTGTGAGGAGGAGGTGTAAAAGGAGGCAAATTGTGCTGGAGTGCTTCACACAGGATGCTGTCAAAGGCAAGATAAGGTCTTAGGATGTGCCGTTCCTGCCAGCGATCCTTTTTCAATTTCTGAATCTGGGCCCACAGGCAATCTAAATACTAAAGACATCAAGTTTTAATAATTAATAGATATTTGGAGGCTAGAAGAAATAACACGTTGAGTAGACAAAACCCATTATCACTACTTCTACAATACAGGGTACAAAAGTAAGCTAACTTGCGATTAAATATAGTGCAAAGGCATGGTGCTAATGACTTCATAAAGTCTGTCTCTGTGTGAGGCCATTACCTGTTACATATTTCAAACCACGCATTCAAGTAAAAGAATATGTCCATCTATGACATCTGAAATCCCCCAGAACAGGGAATGCTGCATTACACTCTAACATTACATAAGACCCTCTGTGTGCCTAGGGCCATGAGGAGGCCAGCTCCTGAAGGAAACGTGGAACCCCAGCTAAGGCACACAAGTGGAATGACTTGAATACATCACAGAGATGAGAATACACTCAAGAACTGCCCGTGCCTGTATCATAAGAGACCGGCATCAACTCACCTCTTCTTGTGGATGTGGCTTCTCCGCAGTCCATACTTGTAACATGGGCACATGAGTCTTTTGACGTCTTCTGAAGATAAAAATAAAAATCTACAATTTAGGTTTTTAAACACATGAAAGATGTTCAGTTGCTTTCTTAATAAAATGCAAACGAAAGCAGTGAAATACATTTTTATCTATCAATTTGGCAGATATCAAAAATTTGGTGATGCACTGTTTTACCAAAATGCAGGCAAATACGCAGTTTCAAACACTGACATAGTCTCTTGTGAAGACCTGGGAGAGCCCGTCTTTGCAAAGTAATCTGACTAAATCTATTGAAGGTAAAATTAAGATAAGATACTTCAACCAGCAACGCCATTTCTAAGAATTCATATTCCTCACAAATACATTTTCACAGGTACACAAAGACACTTGTACAAGAATATTCACTGAGACATTGTTTATGAAAGTAAGAGAAATAAATATTTCCAACTGGAAAGAAATATTTAAAGAAATTAGGTAAAGAAACGATGGCACATTGAGAGAGTGGAATACTATACAGCTGTTAAAAAGAATGAGGCAGAGCTTATGTGTTTACACAAAGAATCCAAGTTACGTGAAGGCGGGGAAAGCAAGTGAAGAATAGTGTGCAACTGAACCACTGTGTGTATAAAAAAGGGGAAGGACACACACCAGTACTCAAATGCTAGGACATTCATGCACTTTTATTTTTATTCCTTGGCAAAAATCTACATTTTTAAAGAAAACCAGCACAACTTTTCAAAAGTGTAAGAACATTTTTAATATCTAACATTTAAAGGTTGTTTAACATTAAAAAAAGCAGATTTCTATCTTTAGACTTCTTATAGCTTTATTTGTAACTAAATAGATATTAACAATATCCAAAGAAGTATCTATGAATAGATAGAAAATGAAACATAACAGAATTATTCTGAAAAATTAAGGGACACAAAGCCATTACCTAGTTACTGGGTATTAAGCATAAGTTTACTAATAAGACCTATTGTTAGCATTAAAGGTTAAAGAACACTGTTTTAAAGGACTTGGTTTAGGATTAACCTGCATGAAATAAATATATTGTATGTTCTCTGCTTGTGGAATAAATCGGTAACACAGATGTCCAAATCTCTAAAGCACTGTGACTCAGTAGGTCTGGGGGTGGGATTGGAGCACAGTTAGTACCACAGATGATTCTTACTCACACTGGTTATTTGGAGCCACTGAGTTAAGATGTCTTATGCCTTTGCAACATGCACAAAGGCAGCTTAGCAGCAGCTATGTTACCAACTCCTCTGCGCGTACGAACAAAGCAAGCATCACCCTTGATTGCTCTGAGGGCTCAGTAAGTTACAACAGTGGGGGAATGAGATTACCTACAGAAAGCCTTAGGGAACTCTATAGCTTACTTCTGAGAAATGCAATTCAAATGGTATTACTGAAACAGATAAAACATAACCTTTATGGTACCAGGAAGCTATCCTTTAGCTAAACAGCACAGAGAACTAGGAGCCGTGCCCTTACTTCAGGTAGCTCTCAGTGCTGGCAAAGACGCGGTCCATCTCGGCGTCCTTCTTCTCATACAGCTCCTTCCCAACCCAGGGCAAGGAGGACAGAAACGCGTACACGTACCAATCCCGTCGCACCTGAAGAAGTTTTTAGAAGGTAAGTTTAAAACACATACTAGTTCATTTTCTTTCATATTGTATGCGCATTTATTCTTGAATGAAATTCTGTTGAAGCTATTTAACAGGGCTTCAGTAAGACATCTGGTTCATTCAGAGCATATTTTAATTTTAATCTTACTAGACAGAATCATTTAACATTCAGATGTCATGAGAACCCACCAGTATACCAACTGACTTAACTTTCAGATATTAAAAATTTATAGCTTGATAATCTGCTATTATCTCTTTTTAAAAAAGATTTTATTTATTTACTTTTAGGGAGAGGGGAAGAGAGGAAGAAAAAGACAGGAACATCAGTGTGCAAGAGATACATCAATTGGTTGCCTCTTGCACGCCTCGACCTGGGGACCTGGCTCATGCCCTGACTGGGAATCGACCCGGCGACCTTTCAATTTGCAGGCTGGCGCTCAATCCACTGGGCTGCACCAGCCAGGGCTATCTTTTGTTTTTTAATAATAAGGGTTACCAGTGAAAAATTCCTGGTACTATATGGACAAGATTGAGCATAAGGAGCTTTCTTACCTGAGGTACATCCTCTTCCTGAGTTACACTTACAAAATTTTCAAACATAGCAACCATTGATGGGGCTGCAATGACGTGACAATTCACAAGATCAGATAAAAAACGAACCTGTTGGGGAAAACAATTCTATTAGGCTGCAATGTCCCTGAAATAATAACCAAACAAATAATCTTATAAGGGTGAAACCACAGGTGTGAAAAACTGGAGCCCGAGGGCCAAATCTAGCCTGCTGCCTGTGCTTTTCTGCATAGCCTGCGAACTAAGAATAATTTTTCCATATTTAAATGCTTGGAAAAAACCCAAAAGAATGCTTTATGATTTATATACGGTGCATAAAATCAAACTCCAGCCATGACCATTTGTTTACATGTTGTCCACGGCTGTCTCTGGGCTACAGCAGCAGAGACCTGACAGAGGCCAGGAATCTGTGCTTTAGAGGCTTCCATTCCACACCACACTAAGAGCCTGGACTGCTAACAGCGTAGCTTCTTCAACCTGCAATCTTTCTATTTGGCTATTGCTGCAAATACCAAGACATATGTGTAAAGAATCACATACTACAGGGAGATGAGCTAGGAAAAAGAAATCATTGGACTTGGTAACAAACTCTGTGGTACCTTTAACTGAAACTAGTAGCGGATGCGGTGAGTGGGGAACCGTGTATCGAAAAAGAATGGGTGCGCTCTCCCTCCCATGAATGCACCCACTCTTTTCCAGCCCCACAGGCGTGCATCTCCTAAACTCTAAGGGTCTCCACGAGACTTGCAACCAGGGGAACAATGGGCAGTGGCAGCTCATCCGGGGCCAAGCCCCTGAACCTGTCTCCAAGGCCCCCTACTCAGTGAGCCCGCAGCAGCCCCGCCGTGACTGACTTCTGTAACTGACTCTCACTTCTCAGTGGGCCCTACCCAGGCTTTCTCTTGTTGCTTCTTCTATCCTATGCTCTTCCTTGCTTCACTATCCCCAACTTTAATAAATGTACTCTTAAAATAAAAATAAATAAATAAAAATAAAGAGACAGGACAGATGATTTGGTTGTAGTTCACGTCCCCCATCCCTGTCTTAACATACTGAAACAAACAAACAAACAAAAACCTTACCAAATATACAGCTTCATTATAATTATTTGCTTTCAAAGACTCTTTAAGTTGACGAATCATGGCTTCTACGAATTCTCCACCGAAGTTGTAGTTCCTGGCATTCAGCAGTCCGACCAACGTTGTATAAATTGTCAGCTTCTCGGGTAACAGGCGCGCACTGATTTGAAAACCCAGTTCAACAAGAAACCCCAGAGCAGCAGCATTATGCTGAGTTGCTGAATTTGTATTATTACATAAACCTTGCAGCACTTTATTAACTTTGGAACAGGATTACTTTAGCTGTTTCTAAAACTACTCCAGAAAAGGCATAAATATTGAAAAGAGTTACAGGTATTTCACAATTTTCATTTTAATTCTAATTAGTTAATCTAAGAGTTAAAAAAAGTAAAACACTGTAGTTACCATACTGAAAAAAATATAGTAACTAATGACAGACCAGCTTTTATTCCATGTTTAGTGGAACCAAATACTTCTAGAGAAAATGGTTTTCATGGTAAGATATCTTAGAAATACTGGGGGAAACAAGCGTCTTCCACGCAGAATCATTAAGGGGGAGATGCAGCATTTCTGAACTTGGCTGACTGAATATTAAAATGAGATTCCACTCTCAGAAACACAATTCCGGTTGCTTAGAAAAAATTCAGAACTAAAACTAGTTTCAACTAAGCTTCTATCAGTTAAATTACTGAATTTTTAAAACGGTACTCAGATACAGTAAGATTTCTTTACATCCCAGTTTGCTTACTGTAAGTGTGTTAATTTTCATTAAAGTTATCAGAAATGAAGGGAAGAGGATTACAGCGATAAGCCTTTGGGAAAAGAAAGTGTTACTTCCCAAGCTCGGCAGCCTTTAGAAATGAGCTAAACAAGAAAAGCAAACAGGAACTCATGCTCATTCAGATTCTCATACACTTTCCGGGTTTTCCCAGGTACCTAGCAGAGTGTTAGGGGCGATTTAGGTTTAAAACAAAAATTCTTCCTTTGACAGTAACCACCACAGGCCTAAAAAAGTAATGACTTACTTCCTTTAGAGTTTAAGCGTGAATCCATTTCATTCTAATAAACACGTTCAAAAAAGAAGACATCTGATGGTGATGGGTAACTATAGCAAATGACTTTTCTTAGTAGCTTCTTGGTCTAAAAACATGTGTTCCTGAATAGTAATTGGATTCATTTTAAAAATTATAACTTAAATTGTGAGTGGTTAAAATGAAATCCACTAAAAAAAAAAAGGATCCACTGAATTTATATGTACAATTTTATATTTCAGAGATGAGCTGTAAGTATTAAGAATATTATTTTAAAATAACTGAAATGACAACTTAAATAAAAGTCATCATCATAATGTAAAAACACCTAGTAGATAACTTATAATTTCATGTGAAGTACAAAGACTCATTAACCCAGAAGTCAGAGGTACTTCTCGGGAAGCACACAAGTCGGAACCCGGGAGGTGACAGTCTGGAACGCAGACTCCACCCCCAGGAGAGACTGGTTCACATTCCACGTGAAGCTTTTCCCGCTTTAATTTCCTCACGAATTAAATGCTGACACTTGTTCTAGCTAATGTAACTCATGAAGACCGTGCACCTATTAATAGCGTCAAAAACTTCTACAGCCTTCCAAGAAGGGCTATTACTTGAGTAACTAGCTTTCAAATTTGTTTGGTACTGGCTAAAAATACAAATTAAATTCTATTACATATAGGTATTTAAATGTATGTGCTTAAAAATCTCTGAATGTGAAAGTGTCTACTTTCTCACTTAAAAATGGTCAACTCAAATAATTCTCAGGTTCCAGGAAACAAAACATAAGGCAAACGCTCAATTTTAGTTCTATTTATCTCTAAGAAAGAGAGTTCACCAAAGGTCGTTTCATCTGGACAAATTTCCCAGTAGAAGGAAAGCTGACCGCACATGGAACATAAACACATCTTTTGAACATTTCTCAAAGCATTGAAGAGTAGATAATACATTATCACCTGGATTCACAAATCTTTTGCATACATACACTGTACAAAGAAGCCTTAAGATCTTGCTCTTGTAGTTAGGAAGGTCAGCTTCCAGAACACCAGCCAGGCCTTCCAGGTTGCTCTCCAAAGAGCAGGCACTCTGTGGGCAGCATATTAAACATCGGTTAAGTATTCAGCAAGTAGTAAATTAAAATTTTCTAGGTGATCATAAAAGAAGTTAGTCTTACACACACAAGGCACTCAGATAGGCTTAATATAAATCAATTAGGCAGTATTGTTTCTTAGAAATCCATGAAACGAGAATGAATGAAATTTAAAAAGTAAACAGTCTAAGACAGTAGAGGAAGTATTAGAAACGAGGGCATCCTGGGCTCTATTCTGCCTCTAATTCACTCACTATATGACTCTGGACTAATTAAATATTTGGGACTTGTTTGGCTCATTTATAAACTTAGAGATTATTCCCTAAAATTTCTTCTGAGACTCATATTCTATAAAAAGTACAAAAAACATTTAATTCTCAATTATCCACATTCCAAGGCTTTTAACAAGCACATTTTGGGATACAAATGCATGGCAAAACAGGCTCTGCCTAAACAGACCATCGAGTTTTCAGCTGACGCAATTCATCAAAGCACAGCCGACAACAACCGCAGCCCCTCGGTCCGTGCCAGTCTCGGTGCATACCTTTTCTCCCACTTTGCATATTAAAGATTCCAAATGATCTTCAGTTTCATTAGCATCAGAGGTCTTTCTCCTTTTGTGAGGCTGTCCCCCTGTTTCAACAATGTAAAAACATAATATTCCATGATAACTTTGCTATCGCAAAATTTATTTAACTTTTTAAACGTCACAGTCTCTTTTTCACCAGAAGCCCTACTGTTTACACACGGTGTTCGTCATAACTGGCCCCCCACTTCTCAGCCGAGGCTGGATTAATCAATCATCTCCATATCCGGGCTGCTATATTTATGTTGATACATAATATTATTGACATTAAGGCATTATTATTAACAGGAGGCATTACTTCAGAGCTCTGCACGCAGCAGCCCTCTTCACTCGCTGCCAACCACTGGCAAGCGGAACGCTCCCTGTAACGTCTGTGCTGCTACTTCCGTTCGTTCAGTCGGCGTCGCCGACGGTCCCTCAGTGCCTAACCCCAAAACCTGCTGGCACCAGCAGTACTCGCTGTAATAATGAACATTATTGTGCAAGCTCATGGATTACAACCAGGAGACACACTAAAAAAAAAAGTCCTTACGCATAGCAAATAGATGGTGGGGAAAAAAGTATTTTCTATCATTCCCTGCTCTAACTGGCTCTCGATTCCCTACTTTAACTACTGATGCTATTATATTCAAAAATCATATCATTTAAAGAACCTTAAAAAATATCTACCATTCTGAAATCATTACCAGTCACCTATTGTCCTTGTGGTTGCTAAAGAATTCGAGTTGAATGACGTCACGCTACAGTCAACGTCAGGCACTGGACCGTCTACAGTGCAGGCCCTTGCTGTTAATGGTCCCTCACCATTGTGTTCAAAACTGTAACACACTGACTTCACATCCTCGTGTGGAGTGACCTGAGGCTTAAACAACGTAAAACTACTGCTGTTAAGTACAGAACACATGGCTTCTGTTGCACAAGACACTGGCTCGGTTCCCGGTATAACCTACTTTTTGACTCCAATAACTAGACTAGTAGGACGGGAGGTGGACAAGGAAGCAAGAATCTGTACTGTTTGGGGTCTGTATTGATAATGGAAACTTGCAGATGAGTATAGGGTTACCCAGGAGCAAGCTATGCGTAACTTCTGACTTGTATGGCCGAAAGAACTAAACCATTTTTACAGAGTTCATAGCCACTTTCTTGCCACTGGAACATGTGGCTTGACATATATGATGACTGTCATAAAACACACCACTTGGGCCCTGGCTGGTGTGGCTCAGTGGATTGAGCATGGGCTGCGAACCAAAGGGTCGCCGGTTCGATTCCCAGTCAGGGCACATGCCTGGGTTGCGGGTCAGGTCCCCAGTGGGGGCCATGTGAGAGGCAACCACACATTGATGTTTCTCTCCCTCTCTTTCTCTCTCCATTCCCCGCTCTCTAAAAATAAATTAAAAAAAAAAAAAAAACCCACACCACTTGGCTATTCAAAGCTGGGGGTAAAGTCACTTCCGTGACCGGGATGATCTTCACATACCCCTTGAATGCATGCGGAATAAAATCAATCTATTACTGCCCAGGCAGGACCAGACGGAAGCACGATAAAAAGCCACAGGGTGGGGAAGGTACTTCATGCTTTGACCCCCTGACCCTCGGTTATCATAATGACCCGGCTCAGATAACCACTGGACATAGTTTGGAAGGGAAAATGACATAAAAACGCAACATGCATGCAGTGTCATAGCTGAGACACCTTCCTGTGTAAAGTTGCGGACATCTGTGGCATTGTGGGATCAGCCACCTTGATTCTTAAGTATACGTCAAACCCAAGTCACAGGATCTATAAAGGTTCCACCATCTGAAAGGTGAACTTTCACACAAAGGCGTTCTATTTCCAGGATTCATTCATTGAAAAAAAATTGCATTTTTTTTAAAGATTTTATTTATCTTTAGAGAGAGGAGAAGGGAGGGAGAAGGGAGGGAGAAAGGGAGGGAGAAAGAGACGGAGAAACAGCAATGTAGGGTTGCCTCTCACACGGCCCTCACTGGGGACCAGCCCGCAACCCAGGCATGTGCCCTGACTGGGAATCGAACCAGGACCCCCTGGTTCCCAGCACGCACTCAATCCACTGAGCTACACCAGCCAGGGCAAAAATTGCATATTTGATGCCATGTTTATAGTTATTAGCCAGGACATTAAAAACATCCTTCTCCTACAACACTGGTTCCCAACTGGGTGAGGTTTGGCTCCCTAAGGGCCACCTGGCATTCTCTGGAGACAACTCTCATCACCACGACTTGGGGAGTGTTGCCGACATCCAGTGGGTAGAGGCCATGGACTCTGCTGAACACATTACACAGCAGAGGACAACTCCCAGCCACGAGGGATAAGTCCATCCAAAGTGTTAACAGTGCCAATGTTGAGAAACTGTTCTACAGGGCAGAATAGTAAGAGTGCTCATCAAAACCAGACTCTAGTAAGGTTGCAGGAATATCCATTCTGAAAAAGTGGCTGAATGAGAACAGTTTCTTGTTGTTTTAAACCTCAACCACTGCTCCTTCTCTCTGGCCCACCTACTTTGCCAGCCCTTTATTCCACAACCTCCCTAAATTAACTGCCCAGCTGGCTTGCTCCCACAGCAACTTGGAATCACACCCTTGTCTTTAAAGCAACCCTCCTGGACCCTCTTGTGAGCTTGAAAAGAGGGAAATGATACTGTGGGATGGGAAAGTAGGATTTCTAAAGAAAAGCTAGATAATACAAGTTTACAGTCCTGTGTCTGAACTATAGCACCTTTTTTCTCTTCTTCCCATTTTGACTATATTGAAAAACAAATGTGTTTTGGAGAATGGAAAGAAGTAGAAAGTATTAGGAAGTAAGAGATGCCCTGTAATGGAGAGAACATGAAGGGAGGGGGAACTACAGACACAATTTAATTCATGGACCAGAACAAGATATAGAACTGAGAAGAGAACCTGGGCGAGAGCATGGGGAAATCGAACAAAACACTTCAATGAAGAATAAAATCTGGGGAATTAGCTGAATGTTTTTGTGTACCCTCAAGAAAAGGTATTTATGGTAGCTCCCAAAGCAAGAACAGATTTTACATTAAAATGTAACTATGTAGAAGTTTTGCAATGTAAATTAAAGTTACAGATTGCCACTTCCCTCAGACACCACTGGCTAGTATAGAGCAGAGAAGCAAGTTTCTATTAATTCCATCTAAAAGCATCTTAATATACCAAATAATATTTTCCCCTGTAAGGTAAAATTAACTTTATATGACATGTTGTCCTACATCTTATATACTCATTTAGAATTAGACACACTGTAAGAACTTTTAGACCCACAAAGTCAAAAACAGAAACCAACAAGGTAAAAGAGAAAGTAACAAGGGTAATGAGGGAAAAGTAAAGTAGAGGGAACCACCCTTTCTGAAACAAACTATCCTCTTCCTGAAAGTAACAAATCCCTTCACTTCTGTTCATTTCTTCTACAGTTAAGTAAAAAACCAGTTACAGTCTAAAGGATAAGGATCTAATTCTAAATAGCTTAAATGGGGCTACTGTGGGTTTTTGGCTAAGATTATGGACAATCTTTCTTAAAAGACATGAAGGAGGCAGAATACTGGAGGGAGGAGGGTGCAGTGTGGAGTGGAATAAAGGGGAGAGAAAATGGGACAACTGTAATAGCATAATCAATAAAATAGACTTTAAAGGAACAAAACAATGTACTGAACAGTTATTATCCTATGCATATCCTATAATAACTTAAAAGCTTCAGAAATATTCTTTAAAAGAATCTAAGAAATAAGTTAGATTTAGCCCTGGACCAGTATACACAACATTCATTTCAACTTAGGACTTTCCTTCTCTTGTCTATAAATTGACCTCTAGGTGAAACTGTCTTCCTGGATCCTAGATGCTCTAGTCTCAACAAAGAGAAACAATTTCAAAGTGATCTTCTATGAGCCAATCCCCTGCTAGTTCTCTGATCTTATCTCCTACAACTTTTCCCCTCACACTAACTCCCGCTTCAGCGGCACTGGCCTCTTTGCTGTTTGGTGAACGAGACAGCAATGGTCTCGCCTTAAGGCCTTTGTATTTGTTCCCCCCGGAGAGCTGCCTGGTGTGCCCCCTTGCCTCCTGCAGTGGCCCTTCTCAGTGAGGCCTTCCCTAAGCAACCCACAGAGAGCACAGCAACGCCTCCTCCCCAGCAGACTCCATCCTCTTTACCCAGTTTTATTTTTCTCTATAGAACTTATCGCCATGCAATACACTACATCTTGCTTGGCTGTTTTCTGCCTGTTTTTCATCTGTACATTGTCCACTGCTGTACGGTAATCAGAACAACAACTGGCACTGTTGAATATTTGTTGAATAAACGATCATATCTCGTCGAGCATATGGAAAGTCATGGCAGTCAGTGACTGATTCATAAGAGCTGATAATAATCTAAAAAGGCTCTGATCTATCAAACTATAATTATAGCTCAGCCTATGACTATAATAGTATAACTTTCAATAATACTTAAGCTGCTAATATTTCTAATTTTAAAAATATTAATAGATGCTCAACTAAAAGTAAAGTCTATAAAATATTTGATTCAGATCACTGTTTAGGGTAAGCCCTAATCATTACTGAAATTGTGGCAATTTACAGAAGTTCCAGATTTGTTGTAATGCCCAAGAGGCAGTATAAACTGCCCCGCCATTACATTATTTGCCACAGTAAACTTTGATTAATTAACTCATTTTACTTTGTCTTTACATATTTATTCTGAGGTTCCTGTAGCAAGATCCAAAGTAATTTAGCTGCCAGCTGGTATTAAAAGAAACTAACTCCCAAGAAAAGTATGCCAGCATCCCAATAACCAAAGCAAAAGCTGCGTTTCTACATATTCAAATCCAATTCCCCAGCCTGCCCTCTGGAAACATTTTCTCTCCCTTTAGGCATATTCCAGAAGAGAAAAAGGAATGGAGAAAAGAAAGTATGAGAAAAGCAAAGAAAATTGAAGAATTTTAAGAGGTTCAAATTCTCTAAACCCCAAGCAAGGACTTCAAGCACATTAGCTTTTGATTAATCAATTCAAAGCAGATGAAGTGTATTTTCTGTGCCCCAAATACATTATACAAGAAGCCTCCTACCTAAAACATAATTAAATAAAAAATAAGTAAAAAGCACGAAGCATAATACCCATGCAGTGAAGAGAACCCTGGACGTGCTTTCACTGGTGTCTGGGCACCGCTAGCTGTGACCCCATGTTAATTACACAAAAACTCCAGAGTCTATGAATGCGGCCCAACACAAAATCATAAATTTACTTAAAACATTGATTACGTCAATGTTTGACGTAAAACAGTGATTACGTCTCAAAAAGTATTTAACGTGCAGCCCAAGACAACTTTTCTTCTTCCAGTGTGGTGCAGAGACACCAAAAGGTTGGACACCCCTGCCTAGACCCTTAGGTATCAGATGTGAAGGCTGGACTAGAATATCCTTTCAAGCCATGCCCTCACAGAAATCTGATGTTTCATTGTTAAAACTAAATATTGCACCAACATTCAAAGAGAGAAGTATGTTAGTGGAGAAAATTAACATAATTTAAATGTTTTGTTCTGCATTTTTCTTTATGTCACTGACATCTGCCAGTGTTCATCATTTCTTCAGCATTAACGGGGTATAAGGTAGACATCATCGTCAGCCACTCCTCACATGTACTGTTTCATGTAACCATCACGAAACCGGTCAGATGTATGTATTGTCCTCTATATGACTGACTAAGGTTTTAAAAAGGTGATGTAATCTGGGCAAGATCACAAAGTAAAGGGTAGGGTCTGTCTTTAAACTTAAACCCCCTGATTCCAAAGTCTGGCCAGTTAACCACTACACTACATTCTTTTCAAAGAACAATAAAAGAAAGTATTAATAGAATTTACTCTTAGTCTTCCCTTGTGGCTGTGTGTTCTTGGCTCATTATGTAATGTAAGCATCTTTTTCTCTTTTTTTTTTTCCTTGTTCTGTTTTTAACTAGCAAAATTAGTCTTGCTTTTTATGATGCACCATAATCCCCACGCGCACCACCATCCAAGTGGTGATAGCAACCCGGGATCTAACTCAATACGGGTCCTCCAGTTAGTTTTCCAGCACTCTTTTACACGAGGAAAATACAATCACAGCCAGTTCAAAATCTAATATCACAACATGTATCCGTTTAATATTGACCTCTTGGGTGTGGAGATCTCTTCCCCTAGAGCTTAAAAGGCAAATCAACGGTGACCGGTAGGGGACGGAACTACATTGTGATTCCTCAGATCTCTCAGTCAAGGCTTTGTTCCTTTCCCTTAGTAGTCTGTCGAGAGCCCTTTCTGGTGCAGTTTTGACCCTAGTCCCGGGGTCAAAACGAGACACTGGGACTAGAGGGTCCCTGTCACTGTGTCTAAGAGGCGGCCGCACAGACACAAGTGTACTCACTTTGCTCGGCGGTGCTAAAGACCAAATCTTGAAAAGTCCGTATAGAGACAAGGGCCGCCCCACCCTCGCCAAGACCTCCAATCAGCCAACGACTAAAAGAGTTGGGGCAGGGGGGAAGCAGGAGCTGTTCAGAAATAGACAGGCCACGCTCCCGCCGTGCCACCCTCCGTCATTCCGCGGCTTTCCGAACGCTGCCGGGTGGGAAAGGCTTCCCATCCCCTTCCCTCGAGACCCGAAGATCAAAGAAGCCAAACCTCGGCCCCCACCTAGGCGCGGCCTCGGCGGCCTGGCCCAGCGCACTCACCATCATTCTCGTCGCTGTGCCGCCGACGCGACATGCTGCACGCCCCAGCTCTGCCGAGCCAAGCTGCAGGGCGGAAAGCACGGAAGGAACCGTCGCAACGCTGGCCGACGCGAGGACAGCGGCGAGGCGTGCGGAGTGGCCGGCGCGCAGGCGCACTCGCTTGCGAAGGCTCCCGGAAGCGCAAGGAGAGGCTGCAGGGCGGGCTCAGCGGCGTCTAGGAGCTTCCCCAGCCGGGGGCTTTAGGTCCGCAAGCAACCGCTCCCTCCACCTTCCTGTGCCTCTCAGCTGCTTCCCTCTCCCGCCGTACGCTCTAAGTACTTCCGGGGCCACGTAGATAGCGCCGCCTTTTCGGCGAGAGAAAGCCCGGAGAGGCGAGCCAAGCCGGCAGGCCCGTGGTCTAGAAGGGAAGCTTCAGTACCAGGTCCCAACCTCAGACTCTTCCCTTCGTCCCCCGCTCGGGGGTCCTCTGGCTCTCCCAGCGTCCCTTTCGCTAATAACCTTGAAGACTTCCGGAGCGAGGTGACGTTTCAGGCGTTCCTTCCTACGTAATCTCCAGGCGTGGCCAGAAGGTTCGGGGGTGGTGAGCCCTGTTAATTTCTAGGAAGGGGCCGTTCAATGAAGAAGGATCTAAGAAAGTATTAGGAGTGGCAGGTACATGCTGATGTTACTCCTACTTTCGGGCCTTTGCCTCCTCGGGAAAGCTGGGTGGAGATTGGGCCAGGCTCGGCGCGCCATTTCGGTAAATTGCACCATTCATCCGATTGCTTAATCCAAAATTGTAGGTAGGGATCGTTCTTGGGTACTCCTTTTCCTTCACTTACTACATAATAACAGTGCGTATATAAGGCCTGCCGGCTCCATTTTCAAACCAAATCTAGAATCAGACCACGTCACTCCTTTGTTTACAACTGTTCAACGACTTGCCATTGCAAATTCCATACCCTTACGTAGGTACAGGGTTCTTGTCTGTCATCACTGCACTCCCACCACTCTTTCTTCCTGCACAAGCTTGTTTTCACTTTAGGAATTGATGTTCACTATTTCCTTTGCCTGTAGATCTCTGCTGCTAAATCTGCATGGATGGCTTCTTGTCATTTAGGTCAACTCAAACGTCAGGTCCTTAGTGAAGCCTTCTCTGGCCACCCAATCACTGTTTTACTTCCTTCAGCAGATACTGTATTAACATTTAGCACTTCCTTTGTGTCAGGCGTTGTTCTAGATGCTGAGGCTGCAGAGGTGAACAGAGGAAAAATCTCTGCTTTTATGGTGCTGATGACCCATTTAGGAATGGGCAAACACAGTGTGATCCGAGGCAGTGAGCAAAGGGACAGTGGTAGGTGACAGTAGAGAGGTGGGGGGAGTGGCTTTGTAAGGACTTTGGACTTCATCTGAGTAAATTGAGAAGACTTTGGAGACTGATCTGCCTTATTTTTTTAATAGTCACCTCTCTGGCTCCCACATGAGGAGGGCAGTTAGTCTTAGTCTGTTGCAGTTACTCAGGCCAAAAATGATGGTGGCTTGAAAGGGGTTGGTGGTGGAGGTGGTGTGAAGTGGTCTGATCTGATTGTGTTCAAAGGCAAAGTGAATAGTATTTTTGGAGGGACTGGGTAATAGTATGAAAGAACAAGTCAAGAAGAAGCCCAGAGTCTTTTCTCTGAGTAACAGGAAGAATAGAAATGTCATTTATGGAGGTAAGGAAGGCCAGGAAGGAGCAAGAGTTTGATTTCGAACAGTTGCATTTGAACTGCCTATTAGCCTTCCAGCTGTAGCTATTAAGTAGACAGTTGGGTATGCGAATTTGGAATTCAAGAGGGAGGCCCAACTTGGAGATACAAATTTGGAGTCAGTTAATGTATAGTATTCTAAATGTAAATTTCCCTTTACTTATGATTGCTTATCCTTTTTCTTTTTTTTCACGGAAGTTTCAAATATTTATACAAGTTGAGAAGATCATGTAATGAACCCCGATGTACTTTATCAACCGGCTTCAGCAATTCCCAACTCATGGCCAATCTAGTTTCACCTATATTATCCCCCCTTTGCACAGTTATTATGAGGAAATTTAGTTTTTAAGTCCTTGGGACCAGATGAGATCAGATCACTTAGAGGGATATATAGATAAAGTGATTCAACATTTGAAGTTTAGGACAGGAGGATCTTCAGCAAAGGAAATTGAGAAGCAGCAGCTATTATCACTGATATTTTCATGTTTTTAAATTTATTTACTTATTTAGCGTCTCTCTTCTCTTTGTAGGATATAAGCCTCAAATGAGCAGGGACCTGCATCCGCAGCACTATTCTATGTGCCGGCCGCATAGCCATCTCCACACAGAATAGTTAAGAATATCTAAATTAAAGCGAGAACTGAAAAGGATTTAGAATGAGGAGCGGTCACGTACTTGCACTCAGCTGTACCAGGATCCCAAGCCAGCGCCTTTCCTGGTGTCCGTGTTCCGTGTTGCTCCTGACCACCTAGCGTTTGCTTTGTAGAAGAAAGGTAGCAGCGTGTTGCTTGCAGTGCCTCCATTTTGACAAGATTTGGCCACAGTGGCAATTTGTTTATTTCTTCCGACTCATTGAAATGCGACTGTCTTGGTAGTTATTTCATCTAAGACGGGGAATTTGCACAGCTCAAAAATTTAGGAAAGAAAAAAGAACAAACTGTTTAGAACTGAAGTTAGTAGCACACAGCCTGTGTGCCTGGTGCTTTTTGGTACCACTTTACCTTCAGCATTTGCACGGCTTGCCCCAAACTCAGTTTTTAATGCTACTGCCTCAGACTTGACCCACCCTTTGTGTTTTAAAGACGCCCTCCATTACTCTGCTCCTTACCCTGCTTACTTGTCTTCATAGCCTCTTTTACCATCTGACTTTTTAAAATCTTCACCCAAGAATATGTTTTTATTGATTTTAGAGAGAGAGTGAGGGAGGGAGAGACGGAGAGAAAAAGAAATATCCATATGAGAGAGAACCATCGATTACTTGTCTCTCATATGTGCCTGGACTGGGGATTGAACCTGCAACCCAAGTATGTGCCCTGACCAGGAATCGAACCTGCACTCTTTTGATGGACAGGACGATGCTCCAACCAACTAAGCAACACAGCCACGGCCCTACTTTTTTAAAAAAAATCAAATGATTTGCTTACATTCTGTCTCTCCATTGGAATGTAAACTCTAAGAAAGCAGAGATTTTTTTTTTTTGTTTCATTTATTGCTATGTCCCCACCATCTAGAATAGTGCCTGCCGAATAAATATTTATTGAATGAACAAGTGAATGAGTGGATAGCTTGGGCTACTGGTTCCATGCTATTTGCATGGTTAATTAGCATCAAGTTTACTTCAACTAGCAATCAAAGACTTGGACATTACTGTCTCTCCCTTGCTTATTTCCTAGGAGAGAGTTCACTGAAAGGGGTCCGCTCCCCTGCTGCCGCCAAACCAGATGCCTTCTTCTGCTTCACCAGACCAAGGGGATGACCCGGAGGCTTGTGTTTTAAGATTTTCAGACTTGGATTTGAAAGACACGCGTCTTCCCAACCCCAGCAGCAGTCTCAAAGCTGAGCTAGATGTCAATACAAAGAAGAAATACTCATTTGCAAAGAAAAAGGTAAAACTGCTGGTGATGTTTCAGGATCATGTGAGTCTAGTTAACGCAGATAGATCTGGAAGTAGCTCATCAAGGCTGTCCTCCAGGGTAGTGAGGCAGAGGCTGCTGCCATGTTCAAGGGAGGGTCTGGACAGGTCCAGTACCAGTGATCTGAGTTCAGTGCCAGGCACAGGGGACTCCCAGGCAAGGTGTGGCCCTGGGACACGTGTGGTGGAATGCTGGAGGACAGATCCCAGACAGACGGGCTGCATTGCTCTCCCCACCTAGGGTTATGGGAGGAATCCTGGAAACCCAGGAGACCGTCATAAGGAGAAGAGACAGCAGTAGGGCAGCTGCAGTTGAAGACTTCTGATCTGGTCCAGCTGGTATAAAGCCCACTAATAAAACCATTACTCTCCCAGGAAGTTCTTCTGGTGAATTGTAGGACGTGAAACTGGAAACCCCTGAGGAAAGATAATAGAAGGAATTTCACTGAGACTTCCATTAGCCTTAAACCTAAGGTTATTTAACAGTGACAATTTGCAATGTAATTGCAGGCATTTGCCCTTTTTGTCAAAACCAAAGAAGTTCTAGCACCTTCTTACAAATGTAAAGAAAGGTGGTGGCAATGCTGTCAGCAACTGTTCCCGGACCAGACCAGCATCCATAGACACGTGGCAACACGACATGCCGGTGAGGTTTGCCGCCAGACTGCCTCTGTGTTAAAGCAGCTGGCTGCGACACTGGGCACCTCGAAGGCTCTGCTGTCTGCAGACGGAGGGAGCCCTCCGGAAGAGAACCCGGCTCGAAACCGCAGTGTGTCTGCTTGGCTTCCGGATGTTAGTTGCTTTAGCCCCGATGTGCTCATAAGGTAAGACTTTCATTCTGTGCTTTTGGTTTAATTTTAAAAATGGTTTTTGAGCCTCAGTGAGGTATCACTGCCCATCCACTAAAATGGCAAGATCCCGAAGGCGCGGAGTTTCTGTCCGGGCCTACACTAGACCGATGAACGTGTGCTATGTAGAGTAGAAGTTTACAGACCGCAGTACCGTGTACCCACACAGCCGGTAGTGTCACCAGGTTTCTCGAAAGCCATCCTGTGTCTTACCTTTAGGGAGAAGGAAAAAATAGGAAATTGTATTATTTTCAAAGAGAAATCAGAAGGCCCTCTACCCTGATCCCTCTACCCTGAATAATGTCAGACCTTAAAAAATGTGGTTTTCTGAGCTGAATATGTTTTAGAAAGGTTGTTAACTTTAGAACTGAGGCATAGGACTGGAGGTTTAGATTCTGCCTTTGAAAAACTTTTACCAAATTATTCTATGAATTCTAGAGGACAGATTTCTGATATCAATTCTTGAACTACTTGGTAAAGAGAAAATATCCAAATTTGATATACTTTAGTCACTAGTATTTAGTGTCAAATTTACCTTGTTTATCAGAAAGAAAAGGAGAGAGAAAATTGAACTTGTAGTCTGACTTGAGCCAGTCACTAAAATTTGTTGTGCCTTCATTTCCTCACTTGTAAAATTGGTGTTACAGTGTCTGCCCCGCCTGCCTCACGGTGTTACATGAAAATGGTGGCAGCAGCACTTGCGAACCATAAAGTGCTATGTAAGTGTGGCCTCGCACTTCCAGGAATTTGCTTTCTAGTTAAAGAAACAAAGAAAATGGCATGAAGCCATTAGCAGATGACTTGAGACAGACTATATAATTATCAGTTAAATTGTATGGTTCAGATAATTTGTTACAGGAGTTTAGAGAAAGGAAAATGGATACACTCTAAAACAGAGAAGAAGGCTTTGGAGGAAGCTAGGCCCTGAAACATGATCCCAGAGCCAAATGGGACCTTGATTATCATCTACTGTAGCATTCTCTGAAATAGATCTGTGCAGCATTATTGCAGAGGATGCTATCAGGTATTGAAAAGAGATACTTAAGTCCTGACTAGTGTAGCTCAGTGGATTGAGTGCAGGCTGCAAACCAAAGGGTTGCTAGTTCGATTCCCAGTCAGGGCACATGCCTGGGTTGCGGGCCAGGTCCCCAGTATGGGGTGCTCAAGAGGCAACCACACACTGATCTTTCTTACCTTCTCTTTCTCCACCTCTTCCCCCTCTCTAAAAATGAATAAATAAATTTTTTTAAAAAAGAAAAGAGGTATTTAAGACAAAAAAGTTTGGGAAGCACTAGTTTAAAATGTTCTTTACTGCAGCACCTCTCAGAGCCCTCAATAGATAAGGGGCTTTCACTGTGGCTCAAAGAGGGAAACGCTGTGTCCAGGATTTCTCAAACGTGATTTCTGCACTTTTGGGGAATGCAGCTTATTTCAGTTCTGCAGTTTTACAGATGAGGAAATCAGGGCCAGAGATGCTGAGAGACCTGTGCAGACCCCACGACACAGTGTAGTAGGAAGGGTATGTGTTCTAGTGCCAGAAATCTGATGTTCGAGTCCTACTGTGACTTGTAGCTGTCTCGCCTGGAAGGAACTGGCCTCAGTTTACTCAGCTATAAAGTGCAGATACTGCCTTCTTTAAAGCAGATGCGGACGGGGGTGGCTTCTCATTTCAGGAGAATGGCAGTAGGTGCAAAGGCAGGCATGAGTTGCTCTGTCCAGACCTTCCCTCTGGCACTGCCTGGGTGTACTTCATGAACTGTGGCTTCTGTATGCCAGAGACTCACATGCTCTCCCCTGTGGTTTTCTTCGTACAGTGGCCAGGGCAGTGATGAAGGAGAGGTGCTACTCTTCTACTGCTACCGTGACCTGGAGGATCCCCATTGGATCTGTGCCTGGCAGACAGCTCTGTGTCAGCGCCTGCACCTCACGGGCAAGGTGACAGCTTTCCCACGCCCCGTCCGTCACTGGGCTCCTCTGGCCTCCCGCTCGGATTGCAGAGGCTGCACTCCTTATAAAAGGGTTCACTGTTGAGTTCTGAGAAATTCACAAACTCATGCTAGGCCTTAAAACAGAATACTAAACAGCTATTAACATGGTTTTTTATGAGAATATTTAATGGCATAGACCAGGGGTCACTAAATTTAAAGAGCCAAATAGTAAATATTTTAGGTGTTGCAAAAAAAATGACTCAACCAAGTCCCTAGCACAGTTCCTGGTGCACAGTGAAATAATTAGTAAGCATTTGTAGAATGAATACATTTATCACCATCTCTGTTTAGAGAGCATCTTAGAAGATGGCTATTCTCACACTCAACTTGCATGTACAAAATACGAGACCAATTTCTTCCCTTCGTTTAGGGGCGGGTTTTTATTTTTGGCCCAGCCCAAGGTGAGCGAGCAGTGAGGGTCTCATACCACAAGGTGGCAGCATCTGCCTTGAATTTAGGTCTAAATTCTTAGGTTTCAATGATACCTGTCCAGTTTACTGAGATCGTTTTCTGCAGGTAGGAGACTTGTTAGAATATTGGTGTTTAGTTAGAGAAAGAGGAAAACTTGAAGGTTCTGGAATTACGGAAGGAAGCTTCTTGTCCCTATTGCTATACGTTCCTTATGGCCTAAAGATACTTAAGGGAATGCGTTGGAGGCTTTGGAAAGGAAGAATTACACGATTTAGAGCCAGTAAGATCTGGCTTTGAGTCCCAAACCAACTTGTACCCTTGGGCATGATCCTCGGTTTCTCTGAGCTTGTTTCCTTTTCTTTTGAATGGGGATTATGACGTCTATCTTTCAGGATTATAATGGAAAGCTCCGTCTCACAGTAGGTGCTCAGGAAGTGCTAACTACTGCTCTTCATCTCTGAGGTTTGAGGCCTTCCTCACCAAGGAGCTGCTTTGAAATTTTTGTTGAAGAGCCCTAGAGATTAAGGGTCTAGCATGTGAATTTAGAGATTACTCCACCCCAGTTATACAGGGAGTGGGTGTGCTGGTTTTTATTTGGGCTCTGAGATAAAATAACGCAGGAAAGAATCTACTAACCTACCCAAAAGATAGTAACATATCTGTCACAGTCAGAAACAGTTTTAGGGTAGATTTCCTGACACATACACTGGTTCAGCTCTGTTTTTCTATGTAATCCCTTAAAAATATATAAGTTGAAACACCTAACCAAAAAAATCCTCTCTGAACATGGTTTAGCGGGAAGTTTCAGGTCTACTGGGAGAGTAGATAGTTAATATTACTTGTAGTGAAAACAAGCTTGAAACACTGACCCATCAATATTATTAAGACTTATACAGAAGTGGACATTCTTTTTTTTTTTTTTTAATCCTCACCTATGGACATGCTTATTGATTTTAGAGAGAGGAGAAGGGAGGGACAGAGAGAGGGAGAGAAACATCTAAGCAAGGGAGAAACATCGATTGGTTGCCTCTCATATGCGCCCCAACTGGAGACCAAACCCACAACCTAGGCATGTGCCCTGACTGGGAATGCACCTCATGATCTCTCTGTTTACGGGACAATGCTCCAACCAACTGAGCCACACCGGCCAGGGCAGACGTGCACATTCATTTTTAATATCTCTACCTTTTGCGTAAGTTTATTAAAATAACAAGTAGCAAAAATGTATTATTTGTATTACTAATATCTATAGCCATCTCAATTTTAAAATAAAGCCTAATTTATAAAGTGTCCACAGCAGTGTCTCTGCATTTCCTCTTCAACTCATTGACACACCCGAGCCTGTTCCGCCCTGGGGAGGTTAAACTGAGCGAAGAACAGACAGTATTCCCTTTCTCGCACCATCTCGTGTCCAGGTACGAATTGCTACAGAAGGAGTCAACGGGACGGTTGGCGGGAGCCGACTGGCCACCAGGCTCTATGTGGAAGCCATGCTTTCCTGCCCGTTGTTCAAGGGTTATCTGTGTGAGGACGATTTTAAGGTAAGAGAAACTGAAAAGAAGAAGGCTCTAGCGCCACTTGCTTCTGCCTCGGCGCCTCTTCCTGTTGTAGGTTATGAAGAGGAGGTCTGTGTAGAGAAGTAGGCAGTGCCGGGAAAATACCCTTCCCCTTTACAAGGTTAGAAGGCAGTGCATTGGCAGGGCTATGTCGCCGTGTGATCCTGGTCAAGTTAGTGCCCTCTCTGGACCTCAGCCTCCCTCCTTACAGAGGAAGGATGGTACAGTTCACACAGTCTAAACTCTAAAACTTAGAGGCGTTTGCTCACTTGGGAGACGGCCTGGCTATTTCTGTAAACCTGCTGTGATCAGATCAGCACTTCACACCGCAGGGGAGCAAGGTTGCTCTTACAGCTAGCTGCTGCGTGCGAGTGACTTTCTGCTTTATCGTGATAGGAGAGAAGGTGGCGGGAAATAACCTGGCTGCTGTTAGTGCTGGTGGTGACAGGCGAAGAGAGGTCGTTGCTTCCGAGCAGAGGCTGGGATGGGATCTTGTGTGTTGGGGTTGCTCGGGGGTGTTTCAGTTTTAAATGCTTATTGCTATAGAAACGCCCTTTCAATGTAGCATTTCTGCCCGTGGTAGGTATGTAGTAAATAAGTACCAAGTATAGGACTTAAGTCTGTTTTGTAATAATGCGATAGCCGAAGTATTAAGGAGTCTCAAGTCGGGAAACCTGTTTTAATGGGAAAAGGGAATTACGGCCTAGAATGTTCCAGATGATTCAGCATTATTAAATGTCTTAACACCTGGAGATGGAGAAAGACTGTGTTCTGCTTCGTTTCTCACTGGCTAGACCAGCAAAGGAGGAGCTCACTGTTTCCCGGAACTGCGTGTTGGTGTATTTGAAGAAATTGTGCCCTTGGGGATCAGTCCCAGTGAGATCTCCTACAAGAAGCCTGGTATGCTTGCTCTTAGAAGAAGCACTTTGCTTTTCTTCAAAAGGGTAGAATAGGATAGGGACAAATGTGAAAGTTAGGTACAGGTCAACTAGAGTTGTGATGAATCCTCTCATTAAAGTAGCCGGGGGTTCCAAACACTTGGATTATTCATGCTTAAATTGGTCTTCTGTTTGGTGCCGTGGTAACTGAAGACTCGCCCCTCAGAATGACCTTAGTTATTCTTTTTATTTTTATTATTATTATTATTTTTAATCCTCACCCGAGGATATGCTTGATTTTAGAGAAGGGGAGGGAGGGAGGGAGAGAAGGAGAGAAACATCGCTGCGAGAAACACTGTTGCCTCTCATATGCGCCCAGACCGTGGACTGAACCCGCCACCCTGGTACGGGCCCTGCCCAGGGGTCAGACCTGTGGCCTTTCAGTTTACTGGCCAACACTGCAGCCAACTGAGCCACGCTGGCCAGGGCTTAGTTACTCTCCTTGATGACCGTTTGTCAAGAAGTCGTTTTCTTTTTTCAAAGATAGCGATTTGGGACGAGTGTGATTGTTACTTGTGAACAGTCCATCGGCTGCGTAAGACACGCGGGCGCACTGCTAGGGGGAGGTGCGCCGCGGTCAGCACCGAAGCGGCCTGTGGCGAGTGCCCCAGAATGTTTGTTCTCCCCTTTTCCTGGTTACCATGGACGGTTGGAAGAAGTTTGGGGGGGTTTTGTTTTTGTTACACCTTTTACTATGAAAATTTGCAAGCATTAAAAAAAGAGAAACTAGTACAGTGAACTCTCACATACCTGTCACACACCTTCAGCAATGACAAGTTCATGGCCACTTACATCTATATATACACCCTTCCCCGACTTGGGATTATTTGGATGGGAATTCCAACGTCATGTCTTTTCAGTCATAAATATTTTAGTAGCTGTCTCTAAAGATAAAGATTTTGAAGAAGCTACGAAACCATGACCACATCTGAAACATTTTTAAGTTATTCTTTATTATTATCAAATATTGAGTCATTGCTTAAAATTCCCACTTATTTTGTAATGTAAAATTTTCGTTTCCACTAGGATTCAGGTAAAGTCTACTCATTGCTGTTGATCACTATCTAAGTCTCTCTTAACCTGAAGATTTGCCTCCAGGTTTGTCCCCTTGATAGTTTGGGAAGGGACTGGATCGTTTTGCCTGCGGAGTCTCCCGCAGCCAGGAGCGCGCCGATGGCGTCACTGTGGGGCCTCTCATGTCCTCTGCACTTCCTGTGTGTCGGTGGCGCTGCCTGATGAAGTCCAGTGTGAGCCACATGTGGGATTTTACGTTTTCCAGTGGTAGCCACATTTTTAAAAGTAAAAGGAAATAGGTGAAATTGATTTAAAAATATTTTTCTTAATGCATTGTAACCAAAATATTATGTCAACATGTATCCAATGTAAAAATATTACTGGGATAGTGTGCCTTTTTTTGTGCATGCTAAATACTTGAAGTCCTTGAAGTTCTACATCTGTGGCCGCATTTTAAGAGCCCGTTAGCCACATGTGGCTTCTGGCTGCCATGTTGGACAGCTGCGGTCTATAGACTCGGTCAGGTTCAGGTTTGATTTTCTTTTTTATTTCCTTGTTTTCCTGAGACTGCTTAATAGATAGTATTGTCTCCTTTCATCAGGAAGCACAAAGGTCTATATTCGTTTTTTAACATGTACATATGTAAAAGAAGACTAAGAGTGAAGCCAGAGGGAAATGGGAGTGAGATACAGGCATCTAGGAAGAGACTCGTGTATGAGGAGAGAAGGACCAGAGAGGGCCATGTCTGTGTAGTGTCCCTACCCGGGCGGGGGCAGGTTACGACAGACAGTCTGACAGACAGCCTTCCTTGGTTCCCCAGGACGTGGCTCCGGAAGTCAGGGGAGAGCGGGCTGCAGGCAGCGCTGTGCTGCTTCTGTCTGAGCCGAGCGTGCGGGCGTTTCTTTTAAATGTGTCCGTATGAGTCACTGTCAAGTCAGGCCTTCCCAGGGCCAGGAGAGCAGCCGGGGGAACGGATTTGGTCCCTGTGGCTCGTTGTACAAGGGGGGACCCCCTAAAAACCCTGGAATTTATTTATAACATATTGTATATTCTTACATGTTTAAACAATAGTCACCTTCAGAGTACTCTTCGTTTTATGCAATACACTTATTGAGACATTTTTTCCTGCCTGCTCAAAACAGTTTTTGAACTCGTTGATTTTGATGCCTTTTAGTGCTGCTGCTATTTTTGTTTCACCTCTTCCTCATTGGCAAAACATTTCCCTTTGAGGGCTTTTTTTTGTCGGGGAAACACACACAAAAAAGTTTCTCAGGGCAAGATTGGGTGAACGGGAATGGTGGGGCACAGGGGTCATGCTGTTTGGGGTCAAAAACTGCTGACCACTCAGCGCCGTGTGAGCAGGTGCACTCGTAAACCACCCGTCACAAAATGGGCAAAGGCCTTGAAAGAGTCTTCAAAAAAAATTCACTGAAGCCAAACACAGCCTCTCACGACACCACCATCTGGTACACCGATGATGCAGATGGGTTTCTAGAACACTGTCCTAGCAGGAGAAGTCTGTGCTACAAGGGGCCTGCCTTCCAGAAGGAAATTCCGGGTTTTTTAGGGTCATCCCTCTTAAGTAGAATTCTTAGCAGGTGTCATGCTCCTCATCACAGTTTTGGACATCCCTTTTCACCTCACTGTCTTGGCGACCATGTAATTATGTGACAGTAACATATAAAACCTGGCCTTGT
This sequence comes from Micronycteris hirsuta, assembly GCA_004026765.1. Taxonomy (NCBI): domain Eukaryota; kingdom Metazoa; phylum Chordata; class Mammalia; order Chiroptera; family Phyllostomidae; genus Micronycteris; species Micronycteris hirsuta. The sequence goes on along the minus strand of PVJI01007276.1, from coordinate 4,376 downwards.
TACGTTCTTCCCACAGTCTGAGGTTGGGCGGGTTGGGATCCAGGTTCTTCGGCCACGCTCTGGGGCCTCTTGCCCAACCCGGGAACCCAGCAGCTCCAGGCGGTTGTTGGGCTCACTCCTGAGCAAATGAGGCTCCTGCGTTGCTGTCAGGCCATATCACGGGTGGTGACTGAAGTCGCCAGAGCCCCTGCCCGGGAGGTGTGGGTGCTTCACACTGCCAGTTTCACCAGAAGTTCCTTCCAATCGACTGAGATGTCTGAATCCCGAAAGACACAGGGATATTTCTATCCTGGAGAGTCAGGAAGGCAAACCCTGCCCGCAGGTTCTCTTTTTCATTTCCCTGTGTTCTGCTTCTGTATCTCCTTTGTCCACCTCCTCGCCTTTCTGTCCCTTTCTCTCTCTCACCCTTCTTTCTCTTGCACCACTCCGCCGTCGGCCCTCCCACCCCTTGCGCTTTCACTCAGGCACAGGTGTGCACTAATGTTGTGGGAGAGAGTTAGAAAGCTCTTTTAAAAATACACAAGTGTAGGAAGAACGTGTCGTTACATATAAATGCCCAGCCTCCTCCATGCGCAGTGACAATGGAAGACTGGCCACAAAACAGACCAGCAAGCCCTGTGGCCAGTGAGATCCCAGCTGCCTGGCTTTTATCATTGGGTGGGGCCCAGTATGAGCGTGTAAACTACTTTGACTGATTATTACTAAACTGCCACGTCCCGCCCTGGCTGGTGTGGCTCAGTGGCTTGAGCGCCAGCCTGAAGAGATCGCCAGTTCGATTCCTGGTCCGGGCACATGCCTGGGTTGCAGGCCAGGTCCCTGGTTGGGGGTGTGCGAGAGGCAACCAATCAATGTATCTCTTGCACATTGATGTTTTTCTTCTTCTCCCTCCCTTCCCCCTCTCTAAAAATAAATAAATAAAACCTTTAAAAATAAATAAACTGCCAGGTCTCCATAGTGCTTATCTTAGGAGAAAGGTCAGTTAGGACACCTGGAATTACTGAATTATGTCATCATGGCCATCCGTGCTCTCTGAGACAGTTGTTACTATGAAGAAAAAACCTTTAGGTGGAAAGAAACGAAACAGCGTGTAAGTCACCGGCCGGGGCCACTCGTGCTTGGGCTTTCTTTGTTCTCGTTTTAACTAGTTTCTTGGCTTGGTTTTAGGACTCCATTTATCTCCAGGTGAATTCCATAAAGAAGTAGAAAAGTTTTTGTCCCAGACAAATCAAGAACAAAGTGATACTATCCTGCTGGACTGCAGAAACTTCTATGAAAGCAAAATAGTAAGTAAGAACCAGAGTGGACTCCCCGCAGGACGGCATGTTCCTGAAGGGGACACGGTGTGCCCACCTGTGGTCAAGTCACAGGGGTCTCTTCCCACTGCTCGCGGCTTCAGGGGAAACCCAAGCCGTGAACTCCGGATCTGGTGAGAAAGCCCTAGAAAATAAGAATTAAAGACCTCTTGGCACATGATGTGCATTCTGGCTCCCATGTGCCAAGACGTGTGTAGGGTCTTGTGAAGTTTGCTTTGGGCAGCCCCTCCAGTTCCCCAGAGACTCTGGGAAGGGGACCCACCGCCTTGTCTCTGAGTTCCAGGTCTCAAAGGTGAAAGGTCAGAGTGTAGGATGAGAGCAGCAACTAGCGGGCGTTTCCTGGCCAAGGTGGGGGGTGGGGAAGGGGGTGTTTGACACAGAAGCGGCACACCAGGCATGCTTTTCTGACCGTTCTCCTTCTGCTCTCCCATTCTAGGGACACTTCCAGGGCTGCTTAGCCCCAGACATCAGGAAGTTCAGTTACTTCCCTAGCTACGTTGACAAGAATCTGGAACTCTTCAGAGAGAAGAGGGTGCTGATGTACTGCACTGGGGGTGTCCGTTGTGAGCGGGGTTCGGCCTACCTCAAAGCCAAGGTGAGTCGCCCTCTTCGGGGCTCCGCGGGCCTGGCGGTGAGGAAGGTACCAGCACAGCGTGTGTGGAGGTCCCGCCTCCCGCCCGCCAGGGGTTTATTTTCCCCTTGTCTGGTGTCAGCTGAGAGTGTGTTTGTACAAAATGAGACGTTCTGAACTCTTAAAGTGTGAGAAACACAAAACCGGCTTACAGACTCGTCAGGTACGAACAGGAGAAATTAGTTAACATCTCCCTTTGCCTAATGCTTTTGCTTGATCCTGAGACGAGCAAATTCAGTAACATCACAAGTCCCAACAGGTGTCTTCCTATATTTAGGGACCAGCAAAAATAGCTGAGCTTCGCAGGATCTGGACAGAGAAGGCCCTGACCGCTGTCATTGCCCATCCCCCGGTCGGCAGGACCTGGCCAGTTGGTCCCTTGACCCCTTGGTCAGCAGTTTCTGGGTCCCGCTGCGGGAGCCAGGAGCCGGGCCTCGGCGTCCCTCACCATGCGCTCCTCCTCTGTGGAGCTTCTGACTGGTCTCTGCCTGTCCCCTCCAATCTCGTTTTCCCACACGCAGGGAGTGTGCAAGGAAGTGTTCCAGCTCAAGGGCGGCATCCACAAGTACCTGGAGGAGTTTCCCGATGGCTTTTACAGAGGGAAGCTGTTTGTCTTTGATGAGCGTTTCGCCCTGTCCTACAACAGTGACACGGTGTCAGGTGGGTCGGCTCGGGTCCCGGGCCTGGACTCATGGCCGGGCTCGCTCTCCGAGTCAGCCGTCCGGAGGGCTGGCCAGTGCCGGCCACTCGGAAATAAAACGGAAAGGAGTGCGCAGCGCCGCCGCTGCCTGGCAGAGCTGGAGATGGGCCTGTGTTGGGACTGGGCTCTCGTGTCCTAGCGAAGCAAGTCCTCGGGACGGGGGTAACTTCCCTGCGCTGCCTTCCTGCTGAGAGTCTAACTGGAAGGCCAACTCAGGGGTCAGTAGATAGAATTCAGGGATTCCGTGAACTTAGGTGGAGAAATAATTATGATAGTTTTATCTTCGTTTTCACAGCCCCTCACTAAGTGCCCCGCCCCAGCCACGGTGAATGAAAGTGAGCAGCGGACCAGTAGTGTCAGATGCGCCCGTGACTTTGTCAGTAGAAATCGCAGTGTTGTCATAGGCTACAGTTGCTGCCGACATCTCCGGGTCGCATTTATGCTCGTCAGTGCTTCAGAATGGATATAGCTATTAGGCCCACCACTAAGTCTTATCACTTAAGGTGCTAATATCTTACTGTATTCCAGATTTTTAAAAATATTTTAATATTTTGTATTTCTATATAATTGGTTTCATTTGTTATTCTATGTAGTTTATGCATTTAAAAATATTTTTCAAAGAGCTCATAGCCTTCACTAGACTGCCAAGTAAATCCATGGCGCAGGATAAAAGAACCCCTAGTTTAGATGGTCTGTGCGCATGTGTGGTGTGCACTTCTCAGTGGTGGGCGGGGCACCGCGGGCCAAGGCCAGAGGCGGGGGTGGCCACGGGAAGCGTGTGGTTTCACGAGTTTTGAGTCCACACTGACCCGTGGTAGCAGACGAGGGCAGCCAGTGAAGAAGGATGAGAGTAACCCTTTGGGGCGATGGCTCTCACCCCCGACGGCAAGAGTAGGAGGGTCGCAGGCAGGCAGCCCCAGAGGCTACTGCAGTTCTCTGGAACGGGGATCAGAGACTGAGACCGCATTACCACGCAGATGAAAAACAGGGTCTGAGTTCGACTGTCCTCTCCCCTTCTTGGTCTTTTACTTGAGTAAGCCGGACCGTCTTGTATTTGCGTGTGTTATTGAACGCTACCTTGCGTCCGTTTTGGAGTGAGATGTGGTATAACGCAGAGGGGAAGGTTCCAAGGTAGCTTAGGTGCACTAGGTAGGAGACTTGGAGAAGAATGGTGTTCTCAGAGGTAACAGAGGTCAGCAGGGAAAGCCTGCTGAGAAAGGCAGTAATTCGGGTTTCGGGGAGCCCAGGGAGAAGTGTCCGCTGGCAGCAGCAGGACCGGGCCTGGGGAAGTCGCGTGTGGGCTGCAGACGTTGAATGCAGATGCGGGTCGTCTGCATTCAGGTGTGTTGCCCCCCGGGAGGAGAGCGGTCTAAAGGGAAAGACCATTGAATGAGGGGGTGGCTGCCTAGCTTTGGGGCAGTTAGGCGGGGAGAGAGGAGTTACCACCTGTTTCCTAAAAGGGAGAAGAAGAAATGGGTCAGTGAGTGCTGGAATCAGGAAGACCATTCCCAGAGGCAACCTCCCCCTCAAAAAACGGGGGAATGGGGAGCACTTTGTGTGAGAAGAGGCTGGCTATTTAGCAACATCCCCCAGGTGCAGCGGGACATACTCGATTCTGATGAGCTGAGAGTTATATTTAGGAACTGGGCAGGGACCTCTCCACATGCGTGTGCACGTGTGTGCATGTCCATAACAAAGACTGTTCTTCCTCCTCAGAATGTTCATACTGTGG